>JAPKID020000593.1:0-13334 GCA_026931265.2 Tropidonophis doriae | reverse complement strand
GTTTTGTTCCCTTTTTGGTGTGGATTGGCCCAGGGGCTGGAAGCCTCCACCATAATTAACAGGTCCTGTGAGGTGCTGGTCAAGTCCTGTGCCATAGGCCCCTCAGCTCCGGTTGTGTCCGCCATCTTAGTTTAAGGAGAAAAAACCAAAATGACAGTTCGCACATTTTTCAATGGTCCGTAGAGGCCCCTGGTGTTTATTGGCAATAGACAAAGGGCATCCAGCCAATAGTGACCCTAATTTGCTCTGGTGCTCACCTGGTGGAGCTCTGCACTGTCTCAGGCCTCGCTAGCCAGCTGGAATTGCCTGCGAGGGAATGTGACTCAGCTGAGTCAGAGGACCATCCCCAACAGCGGCGCGGTTCATCAGGGGCTTGAAATACCCTGCAGCCACTTGAAATGCCATCCGACACTTCTCTGGCAGCTGCACAGCTCAGCAGATGACGCGGTGGCACTTTTCCTCCTCGTCCCTATCTTTTAGGGACAGCTGAGAATGACCCAACACCGATCCAGCAATCTTGTTCCCTCTCACACTTCAGGAAGATTAAAGCAGAGCACCGATGGGGCTGTAGGAGCGACGCTTCTGTGCAGTGGTAGCCAAGCCTCAGATCTGTCAAATCTCTCTGACTGAGGCAGACACGGCTAACTGTGATGCACTGAATGGAGTCTGGGACACACTGAGTGACCCTCCAAAGAGCACTGCGCTCTCTTCCACTCTGGCTAAGCCACTGGGCATAGATGCCCTACAGGGCTGAGGCCCTAATGCTCTTTGCCTCTGTTCACCAGCCTCCATTGACAAGTCAGGCTAAACTACAGTGCCAAACCACTAATATTAATAAATTCCAAAAACTTTAATTCCATAAAATATGTCAGAATTAATCAATACCCTCAGGAGATAACGATGACACAACCGTCCAAGAAGTGGATTGAGTCAAAAAGCTGGGTAAGGCTAGCAACAAGGAGCGTGTCTTAACTAAGTTTAATCAGACAGTCCAATCAAAAGGTAGACAATGTCAACCCATCTCTGGATGCTATTTCCAACTCTATTGAGAATGACCTATCTGGTTATATGTACATACCTATGTAACTTCTTTTTATAATATTAAATTTAAGGAGCCTTACTAAAAAATAACCAAATATCAATTAATAAATCAACCAAAGCTTAAATAACAATGTTTTTTAAAAAAATTAACTACTGGGCAATTCTATTGAAACTTCACTATCTCAGCATTTGTAGAATGAGATACAGAATTTCAGGTATGCAAATAAAAATGCAACTTTGGTGTTTATAAAGTAATAGCATTCTAGCTGGATATAAACCAAGAACAAAACATTGCAAACACCTAATACAGAGATGGTTAACCTTTTTGTTGTCATGTGCTGAAAGCTCATGTGCATCTGTGCAACAGATGCCTGCACTAATAATGTAATGTACTTGCAACCCCAAGTGTGCCCTGTATGTGCGTGCGATCCACTTGCTGCCCCACACATGTGCGCCCCCCCGTGCCCATTTTTTGCTTCCAGGTTGGTGCAGGAGGCGCTTTCCAGGCCTGAGACAGGGCACAGGGGAGTTTTCGTTCAGCGCCCCAGCAACCTGTTTTGGTTTCCAGGTTGTGCAGGAGGCCTTCCAGGCCCAAAACATTGGGGGGGGGGGCCTTCACGAGGCCCAAAATGCAATGCAAATGTCCCATTCCCATGCGCCCCACACATATGTGCGCACATCCCGCACATGCACCTCGCTCCCTCCCCCCCGAGACCCGAAGACCAGCTGGCCGGCAGGAGTCACATCTCATGTGCCATAGGTTTGCCATCAGACTTAACATATTAGCTATTTATAATGATTTAATATGTACCAGTTTCAAGTATTGCACAACTCAGCCACTGTACTTTGTAAACCATGATTTAGAACTCAAAGCACTAAATAACCAATTATTCAACAGATCACAGTGAAAATAAACTGTGATCTAGTGATCTCTATAAAATAGTAATTGAAAGCTTGTTTTAAAATTAATTAAAATTATCCTATTAATTTAGTTTCGCTAAGCAACCATTTTCAGTTTTTTGGGAGAAAAAAACCCTCATCTTTATGACTAAAATAAAACCACTAAATCAGTCAATTCTTCTTTTTCCTTCCTTATTGTACATCTATCAGCTCATTAAAAATACATTATATTTCAGCACATTATTTCTGTTTTGCACCAGACTATATTTAAAATATTGGGATGTCAATGCATATAATATGCTCTTTTGAAAAAAAATCAATCAGAAAGAAATGAAAGAGAAGGACAGAGGTTATTCTAAAGAATGTTTTTTTATCCCTTTACCTTAAATCTCTTGTCTTGCAGAACTTTTTTAATGGCAACCAGCTCTCCTGAGTCACAGAGTTTGGCTTGATAAACGACACCAAAAGATCCATTCCCGATCACTTTAGTGTCTGTATAACTAACTTCTTGAGGCCTATCTGGACCTTGTCCGGGAGTTGCTACTACTGTAGTCACTTTACTGCCATCTTTGTCTCCTGGAACAACAAGAAAAAGTTGAAATAATGTTAAATCTATGCTGGAGGATAAGAATTTCCAAGACATAATTTAATACATTGGTCATATGAATGGACATAATATATTGGACATATTAATGAAACAATGGTTATTGGCCTCATTTGAGATGGTGATGAGTCTGCAACCAATGGGAGATTGAACAACTGGCTCTGTAGTGCAGCTTGAACAATCTGGAGCTAAACACTCTTAAATGTAAATATGATAATGGACTTTAAGAGGAAGCCTCCTATTCTATTACCTTCTATAATATTAGACCATACAGTATCAACAGTGGAGACCTTCACATTTCTATAATCTCCCAGGACGTAAAATGGATAGCATTTTAACATTAAACATTAAAACCATAATTAAAAAGGCACACCAAGGATGTTCTTTCTGTGTCAACTCAGAAAACTCAGATTGCCCCAAGGAGCTGCTGATACAGTTCTACAGAAAAAATATTGAGTCTGTCATTTGTACTTCTATAACTGTCTGGTTTGGTACAGCAGTCAGAAAGGAAGGTACTTCAATCGACAGTTAGGACTGCAGAAAAAACAACTTGCAACCAGCCTGTCTTCCATTGAGGCTCTACACAGCTCATGAGCCAGAAAGAGGGCTGAGAAAATATCTACAGATCCTTCATATCCTGGATATAAACTGTTTCAACTTCTCCCCTCAGGATGCCAAAACAAGTAGACACAAAGATAGTATTTTCCCTCTTGCCATCACTCTGCTAAACACTTAATTCCCACAGCACTATCTTATGCCTAAGGATATTTACCCATGTAAGTAGGGCTGTATTACTATTATCCTTCTCATCTTTCATATTACTTCTCCTATTGGTATCTTATGATTATCATTTTGTTGTTTGTATATAGACTTTAGGCACCGGAGACAAATTCCTTGTGTGTCCAATCAGATTTGGTCAATAAAATATTCTGTATTATTGTTATGAAAATCATCTTTTTAATGTTTAAACTATGAAAGGATAATTTTAACCTTAGACACAAAAGGCATGCCCTCCAAAGTCCCCCAATCAAATTTTACCTCAGACCAATAGATTTTACATGAGCTGCATTAACTGATCACTGTTTCTTGCCTCATTAGCCACTGATTGTCAACTAACAGAGAACCAGACTGTTAATTTCCCATAGTAATTCATAGTGTCTTAAGGCAAAGAAAATTCACAGTTGATGTCTTAAGGCAAAGAAAAACCAAGGAAGATGAAAAATTAAAAGTATACGTGCTTGTGGAATATGCACATATAGGGTTGGGTCCAATTCTTGCATTCTATACAGTACTTTGTCTAACAAAAACCATGTTCTTATTTCTCCACAAAGCTAGGGACTCCCATATGTCATGTAATGACACCAGATTTGTAACCCTCAACCCACACAAAAATGTTATTCATTTATTTATAAATAATGCTGAGTGTAAAATATAAAAATGTTCCAAAGATTACCCACTCCCAGTGTAAAATTTAGTTTCTCATAAAAAAGAGTGAAAGTATAGCTCATAAGTAACACAGATCGTGGTTCATTTATTCATTCATTTACAAAACTTATGTGGCCACTTATTTTATGCATGATAATTCTAGGCAGCTCATACCAATTGTCCAGAAGAACAAAAAATATAACTTTCTCCCAAAAGACATCATATTTACAACCACCGCACCACAATATCCTACCAACTCTACATTTGCTGAACTAATTTCCAACCCAGCCCAGTTCTTAGGTAAAGAGGCAGATTTTCACAACCCTCCCACAGGTTAAATGGGTGGGAGCATCTGAGTAGAGGCTATTCACCCATGGAAAAGGTGGGTTTTGCATCTGGAAGCCAATGCAGCTTGTGCAACAGCAATGTAACTTGAAAAAATTATGAAACACCCAGATGGTGTGCACTGTTGCATGCCAGATAGTTGTAATGTCAGAGTGGTCAGGCCCATGTAGAGTATACTGCAATAACCCAACAGAGGATGACTAGGACATGAGCACCTGAGCAAGGCCTCCTGGTCCTGGAAATAGGAAAATCAGCACACAACATAAACTTTTACTTGTCATTATACCTTTATCTGACCCTTACAGCAAACTGTATTTCCCAACAACAAACCATAATTAGAAATCATAATTTAGTCTCTAAATATAGGAAGCAACAATGAATGATAAGCAGAACATCTTTAAAGGCTGATTTACTTGTGTAGTTTTTTTCTACCAAATGAGACTTTCCTGCTGCAATCTGCCTGATGATAGAGGACAATTCCCCACCCTGTTAATTCTTGATCAGAACATCTCTTATGGTAGAATATTTAGTCTGTAGTTGTTTCCATAGCAGAAAGTTGTTGACCAATGAAACTGTGCAAACCTTTAGATTCAAAGACAAAAAAATGCATTGCACATTGCAGTTGCAGAAGGCACTTGCAGATTTGACCCTTAATTCATCAACAATTCAAAGTTATGGTGCTGGTATGAATGGTAGTTATGTTCAGTCTCCCAAGTATGCTTTTTGGAGTACCCCTGCAGCCACATGATAAAAATTCAGGCACTTGGGAAAAAGCCCTGAACTTGCAACTACAGAGACGTTTCAACTCCTCACCTCCACCTATCTCCCTCTTCTCTGACCTTTGGACACCTTGCACTCTACTGTCCTGTCCTCCACTGCCCTCCATTGCCCTCCAATGCCTTTGCTCCCACTGCTGAAAAAAACCACCCAGCCTGGCCCTTCATGAAGCAGCTGCTTTCCTTCCAAGAACTTGTGAGGAAGACAAACCAGTAGAGTGCAGGGCAGCTAAAAGGACAAAAATGTGAGAGCGGAAGGGAGTTAGTGGGAGAAGGAGGTGATGATATGAAAAGCCAGGAAAGGCAGTTGATGACCATGCCAGGCCTTCTTCCCTCAAGTTGTGCATAGTATTGGGGAGAGGGGGGGAGGTCTTGCATGGCCAGCAGGTGCCTCACAAAGGCCCATATCAGGCAAGCAGAGGGAGCAAGAAAATTGCAAAAGTCAGCTGGGCTGGCAGAGAGCAGGAGCCTTGGAATACACAGCAATGAGGGTGCCTCCCAGACTGGAGAATACCCTGCTGCTGGGCTGGGCTGGCTGCAGCTTAGCACCATACTGTTAGGGGTAGCTAGGATAGCTTCAGCTTTGCACCACACTGCTATGAGAGTAAGCAGAGGGTCTGCCAGTACTATGCTTACCTCCACCCACTGCTGGAACCTACAGGCACATCTCCAAGAGCACATCCAACATTTGCTGTCCAAAGCATGTCAGAAGCACTTCTGAAGAATCAGTCTGCAAGCTTCAGCATGTTGGAAGCTACTGACACTTTATGAGACTTTGCAGGAGGAAGACTAGGCTCCGAGCATGCAGAAGATCTGCAGATAGATTCTGCCAGGGCTGGGTTGCCTCTATCCCTCAATGAAGCCAACTGACCAGCTCTCCAGAAGCACTTTCAACATAAGATATATTGCATGTGCTAGAAATGTTCCTCAGAGAACTAGTCGAGGGCTTCTGCATGTTGGAAGTTGCTGGGCCTTAATGAGACTTTATAAGAGGAAAGAGACAACGATCTGTCTACAGTGTGAGGCAGGCAGTCTAAGCACGCAAAGGGGAATGTATGGTTGGCTGAGATTGCTGAAGTAGGGTAGGCACATCAGGAATCTGATGTGGTGGCAGTGGCAGCAAGCCCAGCACTGAGATGGCCCCTGGGCTGATGAGATGGAAGTAGATAGCAAAGGTCAGGGGGTGGCTGGCAGAAGTAACCAGGGCTGGTCATCAGGCAAGGCAGCCAAAAAAAGTAGAAGGGTGGGGGGGAAATGGAGAGGTGGTAGAGTTTAAGCAGAGGCAAATGTGGCAAGGCAGGAGAAGTATATGTCCTGCCTAATAACTGCAATCAGGACTTCTAGAACCAACATGATGTTTTGCTTAAAAACTGCTTCACCTAGCAATAGATCTTCAATTCCCACTAAGTTTGCAAATGTCACTTCATAATTACTTTCAGAAATTGCTCATTATTTTATTTTTTATTTTTTGAATTTATACCCTGCCCTTCTCCACGAGGACCCAGGGCGGCGCACAGGCAATATTAAAACAATACAAATATACAAAAAAAATTAATTAAAAACTTATTAAACAATTACCCAGTGCTAAAACTATTTAAAACTCTCTAATTACAATTTATGACAATAAAATCAGCAGGTGGGAGGTTATGTTAGGCCGGCTTGTTGAAATAAAAGCATTTTCAGACGCTGGCAGAAAAGGCGGAGGTCCGAGGTGGTGCGTAGTTCGGGGGGCAGGTTGTTCCAGAGGGCAGGGCCCGCCACAAAGAAGGCCCTTCCCTTGGGCGTTGCCAGCTGGCATTGCCCGGCTGACGGCACCCGGAGAAGGCCCTCTCTGTGGGAGCGGATCGGTCAGAGGGATGTATGGGGCAGGAGGCGGTCTCGTATGTAGCTAGATGCAAATTCTAGCTGCAGCCAAGACAGCTGATCTCCACGTTAACTTTCCTGTCCACAGCAAAGAGGAAGTAACAGCAGGAACCTAAGCACAAATGGACTCCCTCAGTTGATGAAGCTGGTCCAAGCTATGACAGTTATGTAAGATGGTCGCTGTGATACACCAAACAGTGGGGGGTTTCAATCACGTAGCTGCAACTGCCATCTTGATTTTTATGAGGGTTCTTTCTGCAGACCCTTCATTCAGGTTGTGCCAATGTAGCATGAGGGCTCTTGTGACTGTGTTATGGCCTGCCAGCAGCCAGCAGAGCTGGCAGCAGATTCAGACAGTGAGGAGGTTGGGGAGGAACATGGTCCAGTCCTGGAGTTTGAGGAAGGCTCGGACGAGGGCTCTGTATCAGAGGCAGAGAGGGGACCAAGGCCACCTGGTAGTTATTTGCTGCCTTCAGAATCTGACATCAGTGAGGCAGAACAACAGCAGGAGCCTGTTCCCAGTGTGTGCATGTGCAGAGCTGCCAGAAGGCAAAAGCAATTTAAAAAACAGCGTCAATTTGGGAGTAAGGCTTAGAGATGATTGGCCCCTCCCATAAGACATAAAAGAAGAGCAAACAGCGCATCAGCTTTTGCAGGAAGCAATTAGTTCATCTGGTCCATTCAAGCTTTAAAAAGTTCTGTTTGACTCTGTGCTAAATTTGGCCTTCTTCTGCATTTGGCAATTAGGTCTCTGGTAGCATCCCAAAGGAGATAAGGTGGGTGCTTAACAACATTCTCCATAAAGACTGTGGCAACTCGAGCAGACATCTGTCCGAACCTTCATGGACTGTTTGGGAAGCCTTGCAGACTGTTAATGACCATAATTTACAGCCGTATAAATACAAGAGGGTTTGGGGACTAAGATTGTGATTTATGCTTTCTCAGGAAGCCTAGGTCAGAACAGGCTGATTAAATATAGTGGATGCATCGTCCCACCATCATGGAACAACAAAACCAGGGCCTTTTTATCCAGTGTACAGCCAAAAGCAAGCAAACAGCCAGTCCTGCTCCTCCTAAAATTTACCAAAATGCCTATCTTACTTAGAAACCTAGGTTTAAAATGCGTGCTAAGTACATATTTAAAAGGCCAATTAAAATGCCTTGAGGAATGAAGAATTCAACCCAGCTCACATTCTGGGATATTCAATGTGAAAATTCATGGGACTTCCCACTCTTCTCAAGCAGTTCAAAAAATTATGGGTCAGATCCGTGTGGTTGTAGTTACACAGGACAAGCCATCGCTCCAGACGAGTCTCGCTGATTATCTTCATATTGCGCAAATCCCTGAACCAGTCCCCGGAGTTCACTGGAGAAAACTGCAGGGGGGGGGGGGGGGCGGAACAAAAAAAAAAAGAAACCAACCATAAAGCACATCAGTCACTGAAAAACAGCTGTCCGAAAAAAGGGGGAAGGAAAAAAATGCCATTTCAAAGGCTTTGATCTAGTATCTCCCTTGGACAACTCCTCAGAGTCTTCCTCAGGGTGGATGACAGAGATAACCAGCCGTGGTGGGTTCTGGTAACGGTTTGGCAACCTGGATTGCTGGAACCGGCAGTAACCCAGGCCTGCCAGTTCTGAACCAATTCTCCATCATGTTTTTTTGCCTTTGCGCATGCGCAGAGCAATTTTTATTGCACTGTGCATGCCCGTGCAGCAGGCATCATGTGCTTGTGTGCGTGCGGCGCCCACGAGCGAACCGGCAGTCATTTCTGCCAGAACCCAACCCTGATGACAAGCCCATGTTACTTACTGACTCATTCTGCATGAGGATTTTCTCTGAGGACATCACACGGCCAGTCAGGGAAGCCTGGCATCCCATCTGCAACCCCCAATTCTCTAATTCTAAGCGAGCGTCTTTATTTCTGAAAGAAAATGGCAAACCCTCAAATCAATTGGCTCAAGTAGCATTTGTATACTTTCCAATTATACTGTTCATCGAGAAGCAAAACCTGACCATTTTCATTGTTAGTGGGGCTTTGATCAGTAGAACCCAGCAATATTTTATTTTAAGACATTCAAGCCCTCTATTGGGAATTCAACTCACGGGCACTATCTTCACACCAAAGTGGTACCTATTTATCTACTTGCATTTGTATGCTTTCGAACTGCTAGGTTGGCAGGAGCTAGGGTGAGGACAGGAGCTCACCTCGTCGCATGGAGCTTGGTCTCAAACCTGGGCTACCGGCTTTCCAGGTGACAAGCCCAGTACCTTAACCGCTGAGCCACACACCACCCTCCATGAGCCCAGAGGACATCTAAAGCAGGGAAGGTTTCTTTAAGTGATAAGTAACTGTGGCCCAATCGTAGTGTATTTTGCAGAAAATGGCAGTTGGAAGAAATCTCAGTATTTACAGAAATTTAGGAACGGTTCATCATAATGCCCAGCACAGGTCTGGCTTCATTATCAACCGTGGAAGTTCTCAGAGTGACTTTGGGGTAGTCTTTCTTTCAATCCAACCAGTCATGCAGGGGAACTGTTTAGGTAAAATAATAATAATAGGATGACTAGTGGTAGGCCACTGGGGGTTCAGGCGATCCTCTAGCTAGGATTCTGCCCAATTCGGCAAACTCCCAAATGCCACCCCTGGCTGGCCACGCCCACTCCTCCCTTCCCAGGAGTCTCCACACGGCCCGTTCATGTTGCCAAGTAACTGCAGGGCCCACATGGATGCTCGGGGAGGGGGGAAATGGGCGTACCGGAGGTTCCAGAAGTCCAGAAACAGGCCTCCAGCACTCCAGGCTCAAGGAAAGCCTCCGGAGCCTGGTGAGGGCAAAGCACATCCTCTTCCCCCGTGGTGCAAGAGGTCGACTAGGCCACGTCCACCATGGCCTCGCCCACCCAATAATGAAACAGTGAACTCACTGCTGCAATTTTTGAAGCCCACCCCTGGGAAGAACCCGTACCTAATGTATGCCACTTTGAGCTCCTAAATTAAAAGTGGGACTATATATAATCAATAACATTAAACAAAGAAATAATAAGCATAAGACATCTCTGGAGCGTGTTTTTCAGTACTGAAGGAATTCCTCTGAAACTATTCATTTGTGTTTCATACCAGAGCCCTTGTTTCTGAAAACTGATGATACTTTAACTCCATCTAGTGGTTAACAATGACGAAGCAAAACTGTACATATTGAGTGAACTGAACCTTGAATTCAGTAAGACGTAAATTTGCAGGAGACATGAATGATGTTGCTCCATCATAATTGCAATTATTGAGTGCTGATTTTTTTAAACATCAAAACAATTGTCACGTTATGTCAAATCAAGCAGGGCATAACCATGACTCTTTCCTGAAACAAGATGTGTTACCTGTTCTTATACTTACTAAACCATTTTCCCATCTGGACCCCTTCCAGGACCATACATGGGAAATGAGAGGCTGCAGTAGGCCTTGGAAAGAGAGTCCTACTGTTCTGTAAATCAGTAATGGGTCAAAATTATCACTGCCAGGGATCATTCTGATAGATATGCAAATTGCAATCAGGATGGAGACACCTTGTTTTATATCTTGATGCCTTCTCTTAAATATCCAATTACTTTAATACAGGAGTATCAAACTTGATTTCATTGAGGGCTGCATCAGGGTTGTGGTTTGATCTCAGGAGTCAGATGGGTGTGGCCAGTGTGGGCATGGCCAGCTTGACATCACTCAAGTCAGGGGCACCTTGTGGCAGCTCACAGGCTCTGCCAGCGAAAACGGAGCTGGGGAGTGCCACATTTTCGCTAGCAGAAGCACCATGGGCCAGTCATTCACTGTTTCCAGGGTAGCTCCACGGGCCAGATCTAAGCACCCCGAGGGCCATATTTCAGCCCTACTTTAATATAATGAGCAAAAGACAAACTATGGAATGTATAAACTTAGGAATTCATGGAGCCTGCTCATTATGGTGAGATGTTGTGACACCAACTGATCTTGATAGAACAATACCTCTGAATGTTGTCAGCAAGTCTAGACAGCCGTTGATGTCTCTGCTGTGGGGCCAAGTGAGTGTGTTGAGCGAGGTCTCTCATCAAGCGAAAGTCTGAAATTGCCTGTTTGCTAAGCCCTAAGGTTAAAAAAAGGGGGGGTTATTTTACTAAGCTGGTATGCAGCACACAGGAGCATAAGAATGGCGAAAACCAAGAATCAGAGATATCATGTCCTTACAGCCCAAACCCAGAGGTCTTCCCAGTTGAAGCATAGCTACTTTTGTCACTACCCAGCCAGACTGTCTATGAAGAATCTCAATCATTCAGGTCATAGTTGTCCCAAAGGTGGTTTTTTTTTTTGAAGAAGCTGTTAGGAATGTAATCCAACTGTTGGGTTGGCAATATATAAACCATGATAGCAATACTGTCTGTCTCTTTAACTACTGCAGTTAATGTGATTGGCTGCTGTTTACTCAAGCGGCCATAAGAGGGAGACAGAATCACTATTACAGGCTGATTGTTAGATGCTGGCTGTTGTGTATGCCGAGTATTGATCAGCGTGGAAAATTGTGAGTTCTGCAACTGTTAGCCAACTTTCTGTACTGAACTGTTTATATGATTTAGGACTTACGTCTCACCCGTGTATGAAGAAGTTTCTATATCTTTATTTTCTACGGAAGTAAACACCTATTTGTTTTACAATTCGGTGTCTGTGACTACTAGTGTGGGTGTTCAGCAACATCTCTCTTGCTATGCTTTGCTGAGCCCTGTCAATATACTAACAGGGATTTTCCTAACAGCCCTTGTCCCTTTGTTTACCCCCCAATGTGGTGCTTTGACCTAGGCTTCCCCAAATCACGAAGCAGACTCCTTGTCCTGAAAAAACCTCCTTTTTATTAAGCTCATGTGAATTCCTCTCATTCACATCCAGCAAAGTCCCAGCCAACAGTCTTTCAAGGGTGAATTGACAACCACAGGCCTTATCAGGCTTGGAGAGCTGCCAGGTTGCTATCTTCTAAACGTTAACGCTTTAAAAGAAAATACTTGGCAAGGAGTCTCTGAGTCACAAACAAATCTTCACATTAATTCAGTGAACTAATTGTATCCTGCAAACTCCACTCCCCTTCGCTCTTCTTTATTCACTCTGGGAGGGGGCCATTCACTATCTACCTGTGGCTTTACTCCCAAGTCAGCCCTTGTTCCTTAACTGTTTCCTTCTCTTGGTAGCTCTGCACACATGCACATCGGGAACAGGCTCCAGCTGTTCTTCTGCCCAACTGATCTCTGACTCCGAAGGCAGCTAATAACTCTTGGATGGCCCTGACCCCATCTCTCTACCTCTGACACAGAGCCTTCATCAGAACACTTGTTAGGGTCAATACCTAAAGAATCTACCATCTGTACTACAGGTAGTCCTTAAGTTACAACAGTTCACTTAGTGATCATTCAGTTGCAGAGACTGAAAAAAGTGACATATGAACATTTTTCACACTTATAACAGTTGTATCCTCATGGTCACGTGATCAAAATTTGAATTCTTGGCAACTGGTTCATATTTATGACGGTTGCAGTGTTCCGGGGTCATGCTGTCATCTTTTATGACCTTTGGACAAGCAAAGTCCACTGGGAAGCCATTCCCTTTTAACAACAGTGTTGCTAACTTAACAACTGCAATGATTCACTTAGCAACTGTGGCAAGCAATTTGATTACTCATGTAATAACTGCAGCTAGAATTGTATTTGCACAAAATTGGAAAAGTGAAGAGATCCCTACGGATGAGCATGTGATTAAGAAAATATTAGAATGTGCAGAAATGAATAGTTTAACATTTGCAATTAAAGAAAAGGAAGGCTCTGAGTATTATAGTATGTAGGAGTTATTTTTATCAATGGTTAGAGAATAACTATGAAAATTAGAAATGAAAGCAGAGGAGTGAAATAGGGAAATTGTGTTAATAAAATTAAATAAATTAAGAAGGGAGTTGTTATAATAGTATGTTATGTATTAGTATTAACTTAAGAATAGATAAAATAATGAATGCAGCTGTTATTTTAATTATTACTTGCTGTACCCGGCCACGCGTTGCTGTGGCCCAGTCTGGTTAAAAGGCCAACCAATCTGTGTGTAGATGTACCCCTGCACACACAAACACGTACACACAACTACCGTATAACCCCCAACCTACCTACCTACCGTATTTCTTCCTCTCTCCCTCTACCTACCTACTGTATTTTTCCCTCTCTATCCCTCTACCTACCTACCTACCTACCTACCTACCTACCTACCTACCGTATTTCTCCCTCTCTATCTATCCCTCTATCTACCTACTTACTGTAATACAATAATACAATAGCAGAGTTGGAAGGGACCTTGGAGGTCATCTAGTCCAACTCCCTGCCTAGGCAG
>JAPKID020000592.1:0-17387 GCA_026931265.2 Tropidonophis doriae | reverse complement strand
TCACTCATGCGCTTGTGACGTCCCGGATAGACTACTGCAATGCTCTCTACATGGGGCTCCCCCTGGGGTGCACCCGGAAGCTACAGCTAGTCCAGAATGCGGCCGCACGGGCGATCTTGGGAGGTTCTAGATACTCCCATATAACACCGCTCCTGCGCGAGCTGCACTGGCTGCCTGTGGTCTCTTGGGTGCGCTTCAATTAAAGCATTGCCCAATCTGAGCCCAGTTTAGCCCATGAGAAATATCTGTAGTTAAGAAACACAGCACTTGGGAGTAAAGAAGACTTCTCAACAGATGGGTCAGGGTTTTTTTTTTAATTAGTACTGAGTTCCTGCCTTTGTACAGCTCTGATTTACACATATTAATGAAACAAGGGAATATTGATGAATCAAAGAAGTGACAGCTCTGCTCTAGCCTGCACTGAGGTCACATTTAGAAGTTTGTGCCCACAATTCTGGTTGCAACACTAGATGCTGTAGCCCTAGAAAGAGTGCAGAGAACAGCAACAAAGATGATAAGGGGTCTGGAGGCTGAATTCTATGAAGAATTCAGAAGGCACTAGGCATGTTTACTTAACCATGAAGAGAAGGCTGAGGAAGATTTAGTAGGAGTCTTCCAATACTTGAAGGGCTGCCTCAGGAAGGTGGCATTAGTTCATTCTCTGTAGCACCCAAGATTTGGACAAGAAACAATTAATGGAAGCTTGTCAGAGGAAGATCCAACTTGGAAATAAGGACTCTTGCCTTGGGTAGAGAGTTCAGCTAGAAGATCTCCAAGTTCCCTGCCAATCCTGTGATTCTATAAAACCTTGGTGGTTGACTTCTTCACTCATCTTCAATAAAGTCTGAAATTTAATTTTATATCTTTGTTGACCATTTGTTTATGTGCTATATATGTACCTAGGCCAGTGTTTCTCAACATCAGCAATGGTAAAATTTGTGGATTTCAACTCCCAAAATTTGGAGGAATTCTGGGAATTGAAGTCCAAATAACTTAAAGTTGCTAAACAAGGTTGAAAAGCATTGTTCTAGACCTAGACTGTCCACTGCCTAGCAAGGTAGTTCACACCTCCTATCCCAGCATTCAGTCTCTTCTACTTTGTTTTTTCCAGCTCTTTCTCTCTTTCTCTCTGGAAACCAGGCTGTTCCACTGCTTAATAGTTTGGTCTGTTGGGAAATTCCTCCTTATTTCCAGTTTCAATCTTCTAACCAGCATCCTACTGTTTCTTGTCCTACTTTCAGGTGCTATGTAGAATGAACCGATGCCCTCTTTCTTCTGGTAGCCCTTGTTCAGGATTTAGTGCCTATGAATTCAGTGCCATATTGTTTGAAATACGGGTGGGGGTGGGGGAATTTATGCTACTTATGTTTCCTGGTTGCTGATCTACACACTACCTATAAAATCTGATGCTGATTATGATCTGTCAAAGAAGGATAGTTGAGACAGTTGTGCCTAGAGGTTTGCCTATACATTAGGAACTCTTATATACTTGGATCTCTTGCAACTCTTAAGTGTTGAAGGAGATATAGTAATACAAGGTCAAACTATGGTAAACAAAAACTGAATTTGAACATTTTACCGTTTTGCAAATCATCTAGTGGATAGGGAACAAAATCAGATGGAATTAAGATTCTTCCCCCCTCCTCCCTCAAATGATGTGCTCTTTGGAATTTAGTTTTATGCATTTATTTAGCACATAATATTGTATGTATATATGTGTGTATGTATGTAATATATGTGTGTGTATGTATGTATATGTTTGTATGTGGATAGATAGATAGAAAGATGATAGATAGACAGACAGACAGACAGACAGACAGACAGACAGACAGACAGACAGACAGACCGAGAAAAATACATAATTTGAGATGAAAGAGGAAACAAGGGCTATAAACCACTTTGCACTTGAAGGACATAAGGTGGAGTATCAGGGCATGCAAATATAGTATTGTTTTGCCACTCCTTAAAGCAGGAGAAAATACATATGATGGGTACCTTGCAGAAAAGTACTATCTTTCTGACCAAGGCCCTTGGAAGCATTGAACTCTGTATGAAATAATATTAAAGTATGCTGTGAAAGCTTTTTAAAAGGTTCTGAACATTTTATAGAATTCCATCTAACGTTGCATGGAGGATGAGAAAAGGAAATGCAAACTATCTTAAGCCAAACAAACCAAGACTTTTAATTTTACCACCTTTAATTAATTAGTTGCTTGGTTACTTAGTAATTTTGGTCCTTCCTCCTTCTAATACGGGAGTTTGTATGTGCAAACAGACACCGACAAATAGCTACACATGCATATATAAATTCTTTGTGCAACAAAACTAGGGCTTCTACTTCATGGACTCATTATATGAGAGTGAGGGGGTTATGTCATTGATGCTGGATGCCAGCATGGCTCTGGTATTAAAATATTTTCTCAACAAGAAAGACTCAAAGGGAAAAGAGATCTTCAAAATATTGACTTCAATTAAAGAAAAATAATGATTTTGCCCCCAGAAGATTTTAATTCATAGCATATTCTTCTAATTACAAGGGACAAAATTTTGAGTGTCATTTTCTCGCGTTACCTTGTAACATGTACTCATTTCATGGGTCAATTTGAAAATAAGGAATCTTGTTAATTTTAATGGTTACTAATGGTCAGATGCCTCTAAGGAACTCTCAATTGTCTACTGCACATCTAATAAAAAATATAATAAAATGGGCCTGATTAATAATAGAGATCACAGTAAGACAGGATGAATAATGTGGGTGTGGTTTTGATAGAGTAAAATGGAAAATTACACATGGGTTTACCAATAACCTGGTGAAAAAAATTATTCAACAGCAGAAAAATGATGATCAGTTTGGTCCTAAATATGAACCTTTCCGGCCCCTCTATTCTCAGCCTTCTCATAGTCAATTTATTGTAATAAATTGTGATTGCAGACAACTTGTCTTTGATAAATCTAATGTAAGAAAATCACTCTCACACTCTAATTTTGTCTTGATTCAATTTTAAATTATATCAGGTTTAATATATCTAACGCAGTGACCTAAAACTTACTAAGGGTTTTTTATCTCTTGAATGCCGGAAAGTCCATGGCAGAATTATCTCCTGTTTTGTGTGTATTTGTGTGGGTCTATTTTAGTTTTCATTTCCTAAGCATAAATGTAGATTATGTTCGCATAACTGTCACTAGGTCCAGTGTTGTTATCAGAATGGATGGAGCTTTAAGATGAATGTGACTTAATTACTACAGAGGAAAGGGGTCTAATTATCTTTCATCGTCAACTTACTTTGTGTTGGAGAATTTACCCTATTGATCACTGTAATAAAATTCTGAGAGTTATTAAACTCATTTGAGGGGAAGACTCACTGAAACACAATGAAGATTAATTATATAGCATAATGTTCTGTTAATTGAGTTTTTAAATAGTTTTTTTTATTCATAGGAGAATTAGTTTGCAGTTTTAGAAAGTGTTTTCATATGCTGGGAAGACCTCAAAATAGCTCAGACGTTACTGCTATCAGTTGTCCCTAAATGTTCTTTAATATTCCTTTCCAAAAACACACTATTTGAAAATTGAATTTTTATCAGGATGAGTTAATGCAACAAAATCTATGGAAGTCAACTGCAGTCCTTAAGTGAAAAATGGAGATGGGAGAAATGAAGATGAATAAGATTGTCTTTAAAACTTGTGGGAACAATGACAAACTGCTAGTAGAATGCCCACCAGGAGGGGGAAATGAAAACACCATTATTCAGAATAAAAGCCACATGTTCTTGAGGCTCTTTTTCCTACAGGATTTCGTGGCACACAATAAACAGAATGACAGCAAAATGATGAAGCCAATGGAAATATTCAGCTGCCAGGCAAGCTGGCAATTGTGGAATTTAACATGGATTCACCGTCAATGATAAAGTGTCAGTTTTTATTCCTATCATTGAGCTTGAAACGGACTTTTGAGTAAATTACCAACATGATTGGGCTCCTTTTTTCATGCCTACATTGCTGTACTTGTAGTGTAATACATTGCAATCAAAGCTTGGCTACAGCATTTAGATCTCATGTAACTCAAAATTGCTTTTATGGAGCATTTTGTGCCCTGGCTTTCAGTCTAAATTGTTCCCTCCTCTTAGACCAAAGTAAAATTAATTTATCTTGACATATCCAACATGCAGAGTGTTCAATTTTAGCACCCGGTTTGTAATCAGAACTCTTGTTCATGTAGACCTACATTTACAGTCTATAACTTCAAAACTTGATTTGAAATATTCAGAAATGAGATAGAAGGAGAAAGCAGGCCATGGATTTTTTTAATCAGATGTCAGGTATAACTGGGGAGCTTCAAAAGGACTTGGGAAGGCCGCAGAAGTAATCGTCAAGGGATATATACAACTCAGTGGCCATGCTTTCCCTTTTCTGCATCTGTATGTTCAGTATTTATTTTCTGTTTTAACCAGTATGTGATGATGAGACAATCTGTAAATAGGACATGAATGCCACAGAATCTGAAGAAAATGCTTAGTTTGGAATCTCTTATTGTTCCTTTTTGCTTTAACCAAGCTAAATTATAGTACAATTTGCAAATATAGTCACCACTCTGCTCAATCCTAACTCTAGATCATTTTTAATACATAAACAATATAATTTCTAGTTCATAGCCTTGAAATTTCCCACTATTTGTGTCTACTGTTGTAAAAACTCATCCTTTGTCTGAGCAAGATGACTGCTGAAGCAACAGGGCCACACAAACAAGCGAAGCCCGATCTACATGTTGCAGGCAGCACACAAAACTACATCCCCTCCAGTCCACGGAAAATCCTCTCCATGGAACCAGTCCCTGTTGCCCAAAAGGTTGGGGGGTCGCTGTCTTAAAAGCTTGTTTAATTAATATGATCTAATAGATCAGTGTTTCTCAAGCTTGATAACTTTTAAGGTATGTGGGCATCAGTTCCCAGAATTTCCTCAGAATTCTGGCTCGGAATTCTGGGGATTGAGGTTCATCTATTTTAAAGTTGCCAATTTTGAAAAATATTGCAATTGAGAAAGGTTCAGTTACACATTTCTCATTTTCCCATTGTCATCGGTTCTCTTAAGCTGCCTTCTCCCATATAGCAGATGGTAGCAATGATAAAATAACTAAGAAGATCACTGCTGATGAACTGTGCAAGTGATAAGTAACAATAAATCCTAACTGTCACAAAATGCATAATAATTCAGTAACTCAATGAAGCATTCTGATTTTCTTCCAGATAAAACTGTGAAACTATGGAAAGTCAGTGAACGAGATAAAAGACCAGAGGGCTATAATCTCAAAGATGAAGATGGACGCCTCCGAGACCCCTCCACAATTACCACACTACGGGTATAGCAAATAAGACTTTCCTACTTTCTTCCTGCTAAAAGAGAGATTTGTAACATTTTATTTCTAGTTGTGGTATCTGATTTGATTTATCCTCAATGTTTTAGGTGCAAAGAATTTCTTCTATTTGGATGTAGCAATTGATGTGCTTTGACACTGATGTCACTCCATCATTCCTGCCTAAGTCAGAGTTAAGGTGGTTTTAGTTATGCAATAACTGCCTAGTTGAGGCACTGAGTACTTTACCTTGGGAAAACTTCTGTTTTTAAAGGCAGCATTTTATATCTTTAAAAGAAGACATAAAAACACTGACACTTGATTTGACTTACTTATTCTAACTCCAACAGAAAGATCCGGCTTGGCTACACATAATAAAAGAATCTGTGTAAGTGGGAGCAGTTTCCAGCTCATTAAGATGAAGAGCATGTCATTTATTGCTAGGGTCAACATTTTGTTCACTATAGTTCCTGAATGCTCAAGAGATTTGAATGACCCATTTTAGATGTCAGTAACTGACTCATGGATGTTCATAGGGTATGGCAAGCAACTGTTGTCATTTGTGTCAAGACATCATCACACGAATAGTATCAGGACATATTCGGCATCATTTTGGTAGCTCTGAGGCGTCAAATAGAGGCCTTGTTGAAGAAAGGCAACTAAAGCCTTTGAGCGGCATTTTATATCTAATTTTAAAGGTAAAAGCATAGACAAGGATAGGTAAAAGATACAGGTAAATAACCATGATAGGTAAGTTTTAAAGGTAAAAGAATAGAACATCTCTTTGCTGATTCAAATTCCATTAGACTTATGTTTATCAGGGTTGATGACTCAACATTAAAAGACGCTGAGCTTGTCAACTGAAAAGCTGACAATTCATGTTCGAGACCTGAGCGCCACGCAACAGGGTGAGCTCCCATTCCTTTTCCCAGCTTCTACCTACCTAGCAGTTTGAAAGCATGCAAATGAAAGTAGATAAATAGGTACCACTTCAGTGGAAAGGTAACAGTGTTCCATGTGCCTTGGGTGTATAGGCATGCTGGCCACATAACTTCAGACAATACTGACTTTCTTGGCCAAGAAACGGGGGGTGAGCACAGTACCCTAGAGTCCAACACACCTGGACAGGGAAACTTTTACCTTATGTTTATTATCCAGTAGCTTACCATAAGACTTTTGGGTTCAATCAAAGGTACTGTCACATTATGTTTCTTTTAAAAGAATTAAGAAATATGTGTACTTAGACCTTGATGCTTATTTACTAGGATTCTGAAGCTTCAGAAGTAGTTTCATCTTTAAGTTCAACAAGTACAAGCTTCATGTGTTGAAGCTTTTTCATATTTGTTCAGAATATTGAGATATATGTTAACTTTTCTCTTCCGCCCCCTGTAGAAAATGGTTGTCTTAATATTATCATTAATCTATTCTACAGTAATATGGTTCTTCAATATTAATTCTGAACAGTTCTAAACATTTTGACTGTAATTATGTTCACTCAAATTTATAGCTTCTGGTTTTATTAGTACCAGGCCAGCAAGGGCATTTAATAACCCCAGACAGCTAATTAATTCTAACTAAGAAACAAATGTCTTCCATATTGCATTGTCCCTTCTTGCTAGTAGGCATGTTGTTCCAGACTGAGAAAAAGCTTTAACTTTTCTATACAGTATGTTTATTGTCATTTTGGGTGCATCATGTAGAAGGCTGCAGTTTCACTGAGAGTACATTTTAAAATAATTTCTCAAAGCTCTTCTATTATTAAATTGGTTTATGTCATTAGAGTGGGCCACTCTTATCTTAATCGATTTTCCTTAAAAACACCGTCAAATAGATGTTACATAGTGTTTCCTTCTTCTGTGTCTTTGGATATTAGACAAGGATTGAGTATTAAAAGACAGCTTTTGTTTTTTTCAGCGTCCAAGCAGAAATTTTCCAAATAACAAAAGTTCTACTGTAGTGACATCTCATATTTAAACATTTTTGTTTTAAACATTTCACATGTCTGATAAATTTTATGCAGCTGACTAATACAACTATCCACCTGATAGTTTAGAGCTTTAGTAATCCAAGTAAACATACCCCATCATAATCAAAGTGACATTTACTGTTTGTAATTTTGTCTCCCAATGCAAATTACTCAAAAAAAAAAGTTGCTGTAATTTCTTTACATTTGTAACAGGAAATCTTCAGGGAATACATAACCCTTACATTAAAACACTTTCAAGAAGTAGTGTATTTTCTAAATGTCAAAATTGATTGTGCTTATTATGTAGCACAGATACTGACATCATGTAAGAGCTCTGGATGTCTTTAAGTTTGCAGTTCCCCATTCTGGGACTAAAGACTCTTATTTCTAAAAGTAATAAAAAGTTAAGCTTGCTTTATTATTTCGCTACTGCCTTTTTATCTGGAACCAATAGTATTATAGAGAAATCTTCCTGAGATCAACAACAAAATAACTTGCTTTTTTGCAATAAACTCTTGCCTGTTTCTGACTATAATTCCCATCCATTTTCAAATCTACGCTTTTCCTTAAAGACTACCATGAAAATAAAGATTTCGGTATTTAGGATAAATAGGGAGAGTGAAATTATGTTGAAGTTCGTGAGTGGATTTGATCTGAAAAGCAAGACTATGCACCATAATTTCAGTAATTTAGAAACACCTCAAATGGGACATATTTATTTGAATAACTTAATGAAAAGAGGTCCATATTTGCTTAGTTTACATGAAAAAGGGAAGTGCATATTGCTGTCCTTAATAAGGAATCATTGTGTGAGCCAGTTTTATGAACCGTAAAACAGACAATGAAAATGCTGCTCCTTGTTCAGAAACAATAAAACAATATTCTGGGAAATAAATCACTATAATAAAAACCTTTGTGTTGTATTTTATATGAAATTTGGGTGTAATCAGTTTTGGAAGCTTATAACCCTGTGGTTGAAAAGGAAGGGAAAAGAAATATTAAAAAAAACCTGGCATAAGGATTTTCTGCTCACAATAAGGGGTTTTAATCTAAATTTCCTTCTCACTGTTTACAGCTGGAAGAAGAAGAAAAAATGTAAAGCTAGGTTGTCTAAGCCAGGGGTCTCCAACCTTTGCAACTTTAAGTCTAAAGGACGTCAGCTCCCAGAAAGGCTGGAGATTCTGGGAGCTGAAGTCCTTCAGACTGAAAGTTGCAAAGGTTGGACACCCCTGGTGTAAGCAATGAATTGATTTTTAAGAACGGAAGCATTACAGAAGAACACCATGTCCTGGACTCTTTCAGGATGTGCTGTTTCTGAGTATGTTGCCAGTGAGGGTGTTGATAGCAAAACATTTATATTTATTGAAAATGGACATGCACTCCTGGCTGAAAACCCTTATTTTCTTTTGGTCAGGATTCTTCTTATTTACTGGCCATAAATCCCATTGACCTCAGAAAAAGGGGGTGCGTGTGAGTTCACTGCAAGGAAAGGGAGAGTGTACAAATTTATGAAGGATGAATGACTGTGAAAAGGATGAGTAGGTATAGCAATGCACATGATAATATTGGTCTTGCAAAAATTACAATTTGTTTCATTCACAGTCCCCGATGTATTACTCTGTTTAACTTGAAAGTGCAGAAAAATAGGGAGTGAGCAGTGGGGGGACGGGGGGAATGTCTTTCTTATGGTCTGGCATATTTCCTTTATGCACATCTACAGAGGAGTGTAGACACTGCTATTTTGGAATTCCTTGTTAATCAAAGGGGGAAGGAAGGGTTGATGAGCCCAGTAAAAAACAAACATTTGCAAGATTTCTAAATAATTTTCAAACCGCGTTCCTCCTTTTGTTTTCTGAAAACCTAGCTCCTTCTCATGAGTTTTGATAAATCTGACAATTTGCCTATTGCTTTGCAACCTTTTAGTTGAAGAATAGCAGCTGGGCCCTGCCAAATTATCCACTGGATTTTTTCCCACTATTCAAACCAAGTGCTTTCCACCCATCTTTTTTTAGCTGGCTGAAAACTGCATTGCCATGAAATTGCTGATCCACACCCTGCTTCTATTGCCTCTCCTTCAAGATGCAGCCGTCAGCTGACTTCCCTCTAAAGCAAATTGGTGGCAAAACCAAACAGATTTTATACATCTCAAGGCTGCCCTTGGAAGGGAGAAAATACTATCTTAAGTCAGACGATGGATTTAAATCTATTTCATTCATGAACTGAGAATGAGGAAGAAGCAACATCCTGAGGATACAGCAGAAAAAAGATACCTCTAGGGCACCTTTATCCCACAGGGAGAGGTCTTGTTTGCTTTGGCAAAGCACTGAGAGGGAAGTAATTCAGCTCCCTCTTCATAGGAAAAGGGGTTTGCGCAATACGAGGTCAGTCAATGTGGACGACTGGTTTTTTTTTGCCAAAACCAGAAGAAAAGAACTGCTTTTCTTGGGACTACAGGTAGTCCTTGACTTATATAGTCTGTTTAGTTTATTTAGTGACCCTTCAAAGTTACAACAACACTGAAAAAAGTGACTTATGACCATTTCCCCACATTTGCAACCGTTGCAGTATTCCCTTGCCACGTCATCAAAATTCAGACACTTGGCAATTTGACTCACATTTATGATGGTTGCAGGGCCCTGGGATGACGTGATCACCTTTTGTTACTTTTTGACGGGCAAGATCAATGGGTAAACCAGATTCACTTCCCAACTGCGATTATTCGCTTAACAAGGGTGGCAAGAAAAGTGATGAAATGGAGCAAAACTCGCTTAACAAATGTCTCACTTAACAACATAAATTTTGGGCTCAATTCTAGTCATAAATTGAGGACTACCTGTAAGTGAAATATTTGATTGTCTGAGATAAAACTCACTAGCAATGAGAGAGCCATTGGAAACATCTTCAGGTCGATGTAAGATAGTTTTGTCTCTGAAATTAGTGTTTTACCATCAGTGTGTAGGACATATCCTGGCTTGCTGTCTATATTGGATAGAGGGGATGGGAAGAGAAACTAAGGGAGGAAAAAACAAAGATACACTTGAGGTAGACAGATTCTTCAGGCAGGATTAGGCAATCTAATGGAGCAGCCGAGTCAAGTGTCATCAGCATTTTGAGATATCTGGCCACAAATTCCTAATGACAACCCCCCCCCCCCTCATTTGATTTGAAATAGCATTAGGAACAGAATAGTGACTCATGGTATTCCATCACATAGCTCTCAAAACCCTTAGGAAATTTTGACACTGTTCCTACAACTAGAAGTAGAATCACTATAACTCCCCGAATTTCAGCCCAGTCTAGGAGAACATCTGGTGGTATAAAAAAGCTTTATAAACTAAGCTGGGTTAACAGTCTTCTAAAGTTTTGGACTCCAATTCCCATCAGGCCCAACTACTAGGGCCACCATTCCAAGTATATGAGGGCGGTTGTTCAAAATATCTGCAGGGCTTTTGGGGTTTCTTACTGTTGCAATAAAGAGTTGATTCAAGACACTTTTCTGGCACAAATAGATTGATGCATGCTCACTCATCCAAACATTGTGCTTCCCCGCTCTTGACTTGTATTGATATTTCTAAATGCACTTTTCATTATTCCTTTGTAGAGCAACTACTGCATAAAACCTTTTCTATTATGGGAGTTTGATTTAATATAACCGGAGTCTTGGAACAGCCGAATGACTGTGGTTTCATCTATTCTGCAGGATGTTGCAAGAAATAATTAGCACAAACAACATCTAGGATTTAAATTGCTTTAAAAGGGAAATGTTTTGACTTTGATCTTGCATGCTACAAAACAAGCTTCGACTGAAGCACTGATGGGAGTATTTTTCTCACACTTTTAATAACCTTTAAAAGTGTTAGTTAGAAGAGAAGATTTTCAAATGTCTCCCTGGAGTGCTTTGCACAGCAAGATACTTTCGCTTTCCTTTGATGAACCCAAAAGGAGGGAAGCGTTATGGAGCAAAACAGCTTCTGCATCTAGTAGCAGAAAATTTGATTTTCGAAAGCAATGAAAAGGTAGCCGTCTACATTTCTTATGCTTTTTGAACAACATTCCGATGGGAAAACATAGCTTCTAAAAATAGTAGTTGAGTGTATATGTGTGTATATAAAATAGCTGACCCCTGTAAAATGTTAGTTGTTTTGAAGCTTCTACCTTTGGGAGCCTGCCTTTGACAATTTAAAACACTTCTGTATAAATGTTAAGTCTATACAGAATTGGAACCTCTATATATATTTACTGGGCCTCAAAAATTTAGAGATCAAGTAACGTCTAATGGTGATGATGACCTCATAGGGAAGGCCCCCACAAGATGGGGTTTTGCTAATACTGGTGTGTCTTTCCTGATGAATGAAGTGATCAACCAAGTCTTTCATGTTGAAAGCATTATGTGAAGTATCCTGGTCTCCTGTTGTTTCAAAGCTTTGAATCAAGGGAAAAAAATCCTTCTCTCTTTCTCAACAGCTAATTGGCAGTTGCTTCAAGGAAGATGTAACATGTGCATGGCTAGTGTCCCACCTGGCACCTGGCTGACACATATGGCACTATCTGCAGTTTTAAGTCCCCGGAGAGCTCCATATGGTGTGGATTATAGTAGTTCAAATGTGAGATAAACAGTGCGCAAAAATCAAAAGCTGGACTATCCTTGTCCTGCAAAGCCCATAGATGATATCCAATAACCATTCTTAGCCACAGAACTCACAGTCGGGCAAAAAATCAAAGAGAATGCCCAACCAATATACAAGCGAGTGTGACTCCACTTAGTCCAGGATACTCCTCTGTTCCCCTGTCTGGGAAGTGCACATGTTCAACATCTTTGTTAAGTTTCAGTCATCAGTTATTATGACTCATCCATATAGTGGCATAAAACTGTGCAAGCCCTCCAGACATTATGGAGCATCCATGTCAAGTGTCATCAGAAGACATCTACCACCAAGATGTTCCTATAAGTAGAAGTAGAATCATTATAACTCCCCAAATTTCAGCCCAGTCTAGGAGAACATCCAATGGTTAAAAAAAAAACCTATAAACTAAGTAGGATTAACAGTCCATTTCCTACAGGAAGTTTTCTGAGAATGCAACCATAGTAGACTTTATCCTGAAGCCAGCTTTGAACTAGACTGAAAGGGGCGAGATGATCTCTTCTCTCTGTAGTTGCACATATACCATCATTCCAACCTCCTATCCAAAGTCCCAAAGATGCTTTTTTCAGGAGGCAACCGGACTTTTTCTTTTGAAAATGTTTCGCTTCTCATCCAAGAAGCTCCTTCAGCTCTGATAGGATAATGGGGAATGAAGGATTTGTATTCCTTGCAGACAGCTGGTCATTTGCATCTTTTTAGAGTGTTGTTGAAGGAAAACGTCTTCGAAAGAAAAAACAAGAAAGTCCCATTGCCTCCTGAAAAAAGTATTTAGAACAACCATGACCTGGATGACTGAGAATCTCTATAGATTCCTTTCCAAAGGTGGTAAATTGCCACAACCCTCCATTTCTTCTGCATTCCATCCTATTTAACTACATATGCCATACATTGAGTCAGGAGCTGTTAGAACCATATATTTAGCTACTTGTAACTTGGAGTAACACAGTTGGTCATTATCAGTCTGGAGCTTTGAACCTGACACAGTGCTCCCTAAGTTCTGGTTTTCGTTGCTTCTCATGGATTTTGCCCAAGGAGACATGTTCTAATGTGAAGGTCTGATATGTTAATGTTTTATATTTATGTATGTCAAAAAAATAAAGAGTTACTGCTGAATATTGCATGCAATGCCCTCTTGTTGTCAGCCCTGAGCATTGTGAGCCCTGTTAATCACATGAATGCTCAATAAGAAAATTCCACTGAAATACAGTATGTAGCTCAGACAGAAACGGGAGAGACGGGATATTAGTTGTACTTGTGCCACTGCATTCTCATCAGAGCTTCAAGGCAAAAATTTTGGACAAATGGTCTTTTAATAAAAAGCTTGACTATAACAAAAGCAAAGTAGGAGGGCAGTATTACATGGCAATAACCAGAGGGGAATAACTTAATTCTAGGAGATCCTCAAAACCTAGTGGATGATTTGAGAATTAGCAAACAAAGTAGAAACATGATGAGAATGAAAAAAAAAATTACAAATTGTATTTGTAAATGGAAGATTGCAAACGGAGGTTCAAAACATTTATATTTGACATCAAAAAGATACTGAAGAAATTGGAACATTTTTACTTCGTTAAATAGTTTAAAAAGTAATGGCAACATAATATATAAATATTGTTTACATTTTTCAGGATTATACAAATAGTAAAATGGATGGCTGGAAGATGGCCAGTATAATCAAAGTCAACCATTATACAGTCGTACCTCAGTACTCATAGTTAATTGGTTCTAAGACGCAAGAGTACCAAAAATGATGAATACCAAACAATATTTTTCCATAAGGAATAATGTAGTGAGTCACAAGGTAGATGACACTGACAGGTTCTAGCTTGTGCGTTGAGTACCAAACAATGAATACAGGGACAAAATTTGCACAAAATGCATTGAGTACCAAATTTGATGAGTTTTAAAGTAGTTCATACCAAGGTATCACTGTAATCAACATCATACCACTCATATATCAATTCATTAAATTATAGGCATTCTCTTTATTCTTCTTTGGTGTAAATTAGTTTTTATTGAATGAGGCACAATAAACTTTTAAGATTCCTTAAGAAAAATAATTGGATTTCTTGGACATTAAAATTCTTCTCACAAGTCCTTCACCAAAAACTTCAAAGCAGCAGCTAAGGAAGCAGAAGTTAGACATAAATGGAATAAATGGACTATTTTCACAATGCAAACAATCAATACTGGAATTATATTTTTCATTGGCTCATAATCTAGGTGACAAATGAGCAGTGAAGTTGCCATATTTGCTTGTGATATAGATAAAAGCGACTGTGAAAATCTCCAGAAATAACTATAAATTGAGGCGGTGCACATTAAACCAGAAAATGTGATTCAGAGCTAGCAAATAAAATGAGACACACCACTACAACAAAATCAGCAGTCCTGACTTCATATAGATACAAATGGATGAAAGCTATTATTAGATTGGAATGAGTAAGTCAATAAAAGTATTGACACATAGGGTGGTTGCTGTGAAAAAGGCATAATCCATGGTTTTCTAACTTGGTTGAAGTACCTAAAGTTCCTCTTCACTGAAAAAGGGATAAATAAAATACCCCTTAAGATGCAGAACTGTCAAAATAGCACTTTAAACCTTAGCCAGGGATGGCAACATTTTTTAACAAGTGAAAAAGCCCATCACTGCAGTTGGATACCTGTCATAGTACCGCTGATTTGATTTTGTTTTTTTTATTTTGGCTTGTAGCCTGAAATGTCCATATTTTGTTTAGAAAAGTAGCTTCAGTCCCTTGATCACATTCTCGGCTGACTTCTACTTTGGGGATTTTTTTCTGCATGACCCATTTATCAAGATATGTCTACCAGTGACTACCAATCATGTGGTTGTTTATATGGTTTCTCTAACTGCAGAGGCAGAATGTATCTCAACCCAGTTGTTGGGAGAGGAGGAGGAGTGTCATGTTAATGTCTTGCTTGTGGATTTTATTTTTCATGGGCATTTTGTTGACTTAACATATTATTGGACCAGAAAGGACTTTTCTGACACAACATAACTGGATGAGAGACAGAGCAAATAAACACCAGAAGGTCAAATTAAGATTAAAAACAATGAGCTAGAATGTGATCATCCATTGAGAGTACTATGCAGAAATGCCTGGTTTTAAGAAGTTATTTTTAAAAAGCTTCAATTATCTAGCCAATGGATGTCCAGGTATCTAGCATTTAGATTCCTTGCTGCAAGGATTTAAACCTTCTCCACTTGAAATTCTGTTTTCTTCCAGCCCTGCCTAATGAGGCACCCAGTAAATTTGCAATCAGCCTTTCGGATGTAATGAAAGAAATGCCATCTAGTTATTTATACTTGCAATCCTACCAGTCTTGAATCACTGTATGGCACAGGTGTCCAACTCACAGCATCGTGTTGCTGTCATGTGCCGTTTCGTGATGTTTTTGCCTTTGCGGAACTACGGTGGGCATGACCTGAATGTGACATATCTGGCTACAGACCACCAGTTTAACACCCCTTCTGTATGGCTCTTGTAGGTTAGTGCTCTTGTTGGAGCATTCTAACATCAAGAGGTCCAGGATACTGCAATAAAGGTGGGTGTCCACTTTTTGGGACAGCTTGAAGGGACTTGAAAGCAGGGACCTGGCTTTTAAAGAGAAAGAGAGAGAAGTCTCCTGTTAGTTTGCCTGAATCTTGCAGAAACTTTAGATGCAGCACCTGTGTCGGGAAATTTGACAACATAAATCATCATCTCAATTTTCTGTGCAATATCAGGTAGTAAAAAGGCAAGTGTGGGCCCAGAGAATCTGGAGGTTGACCAATAGTGTGTAACCTTATTAAAAAGTCTTCAGTTTTCTTTTCAAGCAGAATTTGTCCATTATTGAAGCAAGAGGGAATAGAGTTTGCTGCCTGGTGGAAGACAGATGGATGTCCACAGACTGAACCAGTCATTTTTGTGACATTTACTAACAGTTAACAGTTGGATATGACTGACTGCACACTGGGTGCTAAGCCACTACTGTGGCAATAAAAGATGACCCATCTAGAATTCATCTAAAAATCCTGTAATCTAAAAAATGGATCTTTTTAATAGGCTCTGTAAGAGCAGGGGGCTGACACTAAATGTGTTCCTCAAAGGAAACTGCATATTGATATCTCCCTGCAAATTGGAAAAGCCGTTCCAGAAATCTTGTATCCAGCTGCAAGTTCCAGGGGATTCTAGCAGCAGTGCCTCCTAAAAGTTATTTTTTCTTATCTGGCTTTGCCATATTTGATAACAAATGGCATGAGCCCTGCAGGAAACTGTGGCTGGGTTGCATGTATTATATCAGGACTATTTTGTTAAATTAATACAGCGAGCAGGAATTGTATGGGAAATCTTCAAAACAATAGCAAGCTAATGTTTAGCTCTTTGGGTTTCAAAGAGTTTTAAGTAAGACTGAACACAAAACATGAATTCCCAAACTACCCAAATAGCAATCTTCATGGGGATATTTCAGAGGCCTGAATTTCCTTCCCATGTTACCATTCATTTTGGATAGTTTTAGAAAAGTGGCATCAAGTTATATATCATATGTTGATTTTGCTCTTAATCACTAGGAAAAAACCCCACATTCTTTCTTATCTTTCTTTGCATAAGAAAAAAAGCTTTAAAAAGCAGTACATTTCTATCATGGGTTTTTTTTTTAACGCTGGCAGGAAATTTCCATTTTCAACAGTTCAGCTTTCATTATGGCTGCATCAGAGAGGAGGAGGGTTTCATATTCCCTCCCTTTCTTTGTAGGGCATGTCAAACTTTTTAACTTTTAATTTCCAAACATTAGGGGTGCTCAAAACTTGTGACATGCATCAGGGATTGTAAAGATATTTTGCTTACTTCGATATCATTTAAAGGTGCTTGGTAAGTAACTTCATAAATATCATAACTTTTTAGCCTATTGTTTCATTTGTGCATTTTTGTGCCAGGATTCAGTTACCTAAAAAATTAGCCACATTACTGATGCTGTGCAAAACAGACATGTCCTTATTTTTTTCACTGTCATGACTTTTTCTCTCATTGTCTTTACAAATCTGCCAGAAGAGCAATCCTATGGGACACATGTAAGAAATGGAAAGTAGGCTACAGTAATACTGTGGAAATGCAACACAAAAAAATCCAGATAAAGCTATGAGAAAAATAAACAAGTGATATATTTGCACCAGAAGAGCCTGCTCTGCTTAAGTACAAGAGATAGGTACTCCCTGGAGAATGTCTATGGATATTCTCAGTCATCCAGGTCCTGGTTGTCCCAAAGGTACTTTTTCAAGAGGCCACTGGACTTTCTGTTTTTTCTTTGAAGATGTTCCACTTCTCATCCAAGAAGATTATTCAGAGAGAGAGCTGAAGAAGCTTCTTGGATGAGAAGTGAAACATCTTCAAAGAAAAACCAGAAAGTCCAGTTGCCTCTTGAAAA
>JAPKID020000591.1:0-17388 GCA_026931265.2 Tropidonophis doriae | reverse complement strand
TTCAATAAATGGACATTTCTTTGAACTTTTACATGAGGCTGTGAGTCATTTGAAGTTTCTCTTGGGAGCTTGACAGAAAGATGATGACCACTGTCCCACACTGGTGGGTTAAATTTAATATTTGATTCGATGTCTTGTGACAAATTTCAGAGCTCCTCATTCAATGTCCTTTGCAGATCCAACATAAAACTTTGCACCCTAGGGAAGACCGATTGGAGACACCTAGTATTATGATTATTCCAAAGTTGCTTAAGAGCTTCAGTGCTGTACAAAATAGAAGTGCATTCCATCACTGTTTTAGATCTGACTCCCTGAATTGTTGATTGCTAAGACTTCCATCATTTCCATCATTTTTCTTGTGAACTATTATATTCACTAGATATATATGCCGGCTGACTTCCAGAAATTCTTAGAAAAATTTTCCCAGTGTAGATATGAATATTAATGAATACTGTGGAACTATTACCTCCTTGTATTCCTGTTGCACATCTGTGACACCAATCTGAATATAGAAAGGTTTATTCACATTAACAGAGTTGGAAGGTACTTTGTAGGTCATCTAATTTAACCCCCCGCCCAAGCAGCAGACCCTACCTTCACCATTTCTGACAGATGGCAGTCCAGTCTCTTCTTAAAAGCTTCCAGTGATGAAGTTCCCACAACTTCTGAAGGCAACTTCTGTTCCATTTATTGATTGTTCTCACTGTCAGAAAATTTCTCCTTATTTCTACATCAGTTTTTATTCATTATTCTTTGTCTGGTCTTTAGGTGCTTTGGAAAATAGATTGACACCACCACCCTTCTCTCTGTGCCAGCCTCTCAAATATTGGACCACTGATATCATGTCTCCCCTGGTCCTTCTCTTAACTAGACTAGCCATGCCCAGTTCTTGCAACCGTTCTTCATATGTTTTAGCTTCCAGGCACCTAATCGTCTTTGTGACTTTTCTTTGCACTCTTTCTGCAATCTCAACATCTTTTTTATAGTGTGGTGACCAAAACTGGATGCAGTACTCTAGATGTGGTCTTACTAGGGCTTTGTAGAGTGGTATTAGTAATTCACGTGATCTTGATTCAATCCCTCTGTTAATGCATCATTCTTTTGAATGGGCATGTTGTCTAGCCTCATGGAATGTTAGACTTAACTGCAGGAATGAAAGATGAGCAAAAGGTTGGACTCTCTTGGATGGAAGTCACTGATCTCAGTGCTTTGTGTTATCCTACGAACTGTGATGGTAACCATGCTGCCCTTTCTGCTTTCCAGTGGGCTCTTGGCCAGAGCAACCCCTCTGCCCTGCGGGAGACCGTAGTGGAAGTGCCGCAGGTCTCCTGGGATGACATTGGGGGCTTGCAGGAAGTAAAACGTGAACTACAAGAACTGGTGCAGGTGAGTCGTTCACACATGTAGTGCAAACACACCAGAACATATGTGTGTATAATTGCGTCTGTATAGCATAAAAAGATAAAGGATGATACAAATATGTTAACTATGCTGAGATCCAGCCCTTGTGAAAGATCTCAGTGTGTTTCGCTTGTGCTCATCCATTCTGGTAAATCGAGACTGGGGAAGGAAAAGTTCCAAAATGGAGGAGTCAAGAGGAAATTAATTCAGTTGAAAGCACATTATAGTGTATTTCCATTACTGAGAGCTTTCAGTAGCTTAAAGAGCAGTCCAAGTTAAAGTAATGCAGTGGCCTCCTTTAGCAACTGAAAAAGTCCATGCATACATTTCTAGGAACTAAAAAGCAATATTTCAGCAGGAAATGAACATATATCTGCCAGCATTGTTCTATTTTATAGCCTTTTATGAACAGCCTGCTGGGTCATTTAACCTTGAAATCCCCTTTCAGCTCTTCCTTTGAGCAGGCCTCTTGGTTATAAAATCAAGGCCAACTACTTTAATCCAAATCTATCACCACTGAGATAAGCAAAATTCAGTGATTCAGAAATGGAACATTCTGAAAAAACATGAAGCAGGCCAAATTTCTTTTGGATTATGCCATTCCAGGGCATAATCATTTGAAACTAAGCTTCCAAAATTAAAGCTCTGACATGGGCAAACAAAATGTGCCAGAATTCTCTAGAAAATTCCATTGCTGAATTTTACACATCTTTGCCCCACAGTATTTATACACAATTTCTGCACTCCCGGACCTCATCTCTGCTCAGGCAAAAAAAAAAAGACAAAAAGCAGACAAGCGTTTGGCTTGCTTTGATATTTTAAGAGAGGATGTGGGGATAAGAAGGTGATGCAGATTGCTTCCAGATTGGAAGGTTAACCAGAATGATAAAAGTTGCGCCCTTGGCATTTCTCCTCTCTAACAGTAATGAATGTTAGGTTTGGCATTTAATGCTTGAAGGACACTGACAGAACCCTTTTAATCACAGACATCCTTGATACTGCTTCTATAAATATAAAATATATATTAAGTCCACATGCATACATGTGTGTGTATTTGAGATCAGCTATAAACCGCAGGTAAGAATGTTGGTTATCTACAACTTCTGTGTGTACTAGTCCTCTTAACACAGAGCTCTGGCACCTTTAGAAAACTGCTGAGCTTCCCCACCTATCACCTCCAGGCAGTGTGGCCAAGGTTGAGTCATAGTAGAATAGCAGTCTCCCATGGCAGTGAGATATAGGTTAGGTTATGTTTAGGTTAGGTTTATTGGACTTTTATGCTGCCCTTCTCCCAAAGGACTCAGAGCGGCATACAACATTAAAACACATATTACAAAAGTTAAAAAGGGAGATTGAATAGAATATCCAACAAACCCAATTGATATTTACAATGAAATTTAAAAATTATATTAAAATCAACAATTAAAATTAATCATTTATTTTATTCATGCCAGGCCGCCTTGCTGAAAAAGCCAACTTTTTAGGGCGCGCCGGAAGGATCAGAGGTCGGGAATTATGTGAAGCTCCGGGGGCAGATCATTCCAGAGGGAAGGCACTCCCACAGAGAAGGCTCTCCCCCTGGGGGTCGCCAGCCGACATTGTCTGGCCGATGGCACCCTGAGGAGGCCAACTCTGTGGGATCATATATTTGTATAGTCCATTCCTGTTCCAGATTAATAATGGGTGGGGTGCATAGGCAATGAAGACAGAAAAAGTGGGTAAAGCCTTTCTCTTTAGCTGGTCTTTACAACCAGCTAGAAGAAAGAAGAAAAGTCAGAATGTAGTTTTTCAAGCAGAAATAGTACTGACTTTTATAAGACAAATGACTCAAGTTTCTTAACTCTTTTCTCTCCTGTCTTCATCAGTTCCCAGTGGAGTATCCGGACAAGTTCCTGAAGTTTGGAATGACGCCTTCACGAGGCGTGCTGTTCTATGGCCCCCCTGGCTGTGGCAAAACCCTCCTGGCAAAGGCCATTGCAAATGAATGCCAGGCCAACTTTGTTTCCATCAAGGGTCCTGAGCTACTCACCATGTGGTTTGGAGAAAGTGAGGCCAACGTCCGCGATGTTTTTGACAAGGTACAGAGTGCAAAGTTGACGGAAGGGCGGGGAGAGAAGGGCTGACCATTGGGGCAGAAGCTGAAGGCATCATCTATTTCATTGTTGGTGAACCTTTTCGAGTGCCGAAACAGGAGAGAGCATGTGTGGTCAGGAGAGCTCCAGAAACTGGAAGAGCAGCTCCCTGGTGCGCGCATGTGCACTGGAAACCAGAAGAGCAATTCCCTGGCACACAGGTGTGCACCAGGAAACTAAGTTTCCAATTTCCAGTGTGCACATGCGCGCTAGTCACCTAATCTTCCTGTTTCTGGCACGCTTGCATGCATGAAGATCAGCTGGCCAGCTCGCATTTGCACACCAGAACCTGGAAGAACAGCAGGCAACGGCTGGTGTGCCCAGAGGGATGGCTCTGCGTGCTACTTCTGGCACATGTGCCATACCCTGTTTCCTTGAAAATAAGACCTCCCCAGATAATAAGCCCAATCGGGCTTTTGAATGCATGCGCTAAAATAAGCCCTCCCCAAAAAATATTGCAATACAGCAGCAGCCATGAGGTGACAATGCTCACTGCCTCCTTCACCTCACAAATAATAGGACCTCCACAAAAATAAGGCCAAGCGCTTGTTTCAGAGATCAAAAGAAAATAAGACACTCTTATTTTCGGGGAAACACGGTAGGTTCTCCATCATGGATCTATTTTGCAGTCCCCATAATGTGAAAGGGAGCTCTTGTTCTGGTGGCTTCATCCAAACATGCCTGCAGATTTTAACAGTATAGAAATGGTTTGCCATCATCTTTCATGAATTTTTGTTTTACTCTCCAAAGTAATTCATAATGCTGGCATTCCCTGGAAGTCTTAACTAGTGCAGTCTTGCTTAGCTTGAATCCAGACAAAAGTGACCAGCTTTTGCCTCCTGTGAGGTCCGGCCACCCATAAAAAAAAATGAAAAAGTGAAAGAGATTAGAAGGAGTTCCCACTTTATTTTGAAATTCTAAATATGTTGTGGAATTATAGCCTTAATTTCAGAGTTGTTTTTTTTAATGAAGCCATTGGGGAATATACTATTGTTCGTCCTGGGGTAGACATCCCATTTTTAGTAGCATTCCACCATTCACAGTTCATTGTCTTAAACCAGGACAATGGTTTAAAACCATTTTTAAATTTTTCATGGTCTGTTTTTCATGTTTTTCAGTTTTTCATGGTCCATTGGGACTATTCAGTCTAACGTTCACTTTACCAAAGGATGGTCCTGTAATCCAGGCATCACAATTGAAATTCATTAAACTGGAAAGGCAGAAGGTCTTAGAACACAAGACACATATTTTGCCAGCCTTATATTTTGTTATCTAACTCATATTGGTGCTTTTGTTCCCCAGGCCCGCCAGGCTGCTCCCTGCATCCTGTTTTTTGATGAGTTGGACTCCATTGCCAAGGCCCGAGGTGGTGGAGCAGGGGATGGTGGGGGTGCAGCTGACCGTGTCATCAACCAAATCCTCACAGAAATGGATGGCATGACCAACAAGAAGACAGTATTTATTATAGGTGCCACCAATAGGTGAGAATTTAAGGAACGAAAGACCCAGTTCTTTGGGCTATGGAGATGTACAGTGTATGGCTGACACCCATCTCTTCATCCTGTTGCCAGTTTAGCTGTTCCTCCCCCAGAGTCCCTTTTACTCCATTTGTCACTGAGGCTGGACTGAAGTAAGGGGTCACTGAGAAAAAGTTAAATCAGGACCTCTTCTTTGAAAATAAGTCTTCCAGGGTGACATGTGACCTCCACATCTGATTTATGGTCCTCTTTGGCCATAATTTCTCCAACCTGGTAGTTTGAATCCTGGCTTTGAGATAACAAACTCAAGAAAACTGTAATCAGCTCTACAGTTTAGTATCAACTTATTATCATATTTTCGGAGTATAAGACACACCTTTTTCCCTCAAAAAAGGGGATGAAAATCTGTGTGTGTCTTATACGCTGACTACAGCATATTTAGCCTCCCAAAACCCTGCCCACTTTGCAAAAATGGCCATGCATAGCCTTTAGGAGGCTTATTGAGTGCTCCTGGGGGCTAGGGAGGGCTGAAATGAGCAAAAATTGGCCTTTTTTTGGTCATTTTTATCCCTTCCCAGTCCCCAGGAGCGCTCTATAAGCTTCCTAAAAGTTATGCATGGCCTTCTTTTGACAAAAAATGGCCCTGTTTTTGCGAAAAGCGAGCCATTTTTGGGAGGTTTGCAGAATGCAAAACCTTTTTTTTTAATTTGCCTCTTCAAAATCTTGGTGCGTCTTATACTCCAGTGCGTCTTATACTTTGAAAAATATGGTGTAGCTGAAAAACAAAAAACATCCCTCCCTCCTCCCCTCCCTCCTCCTGCCCATGGAATATAGTCTCACCAACTTTGCAGTCTTCTGTCCCCTTGACCCCAAGTCTTTCCCACTTCTGCTATAGAGCTGCAGTCCTGTCAAAGCAGCGTCTGAGTTGAGATGCTGGAGCCATTCCTAGGGGAAAAGCAACCCATGAAAGTTGCTGTTGTCTCTTTGCCAACTCTTTTCAGACCAGACATCATTGACCCAGCCATCCTTCGTCCAGGACGTCTGGACCAGCTCATCTACATCCCACTACCTGATGAAAAGTCTCGCGTAGCGATCCTCCAAGCCAACTTGCGAAAATCACCAGTTGCCAAGGTCAGTCAAAGGAGGCAAGAAATGGACATGCAAAACTAGACCAGCAATAGATGTCGAGGTTCAGGTGTCACCCATCCAGTAGGGGAGGTCTGATTGTCACAATGTTTAAAGAGGGTGTGTGGCTCAGTCTTCCTTGAAGTTCTCTAGTGTCAAAGTGAGGAACACTTTGGCAGAAGAGCAGTGGTGGTACAGTGGTTAGAATGCAGTATTGCAGGCTAACTCTGCTCACTGCCAGGAGTTCGATCTTGACCAGCTCAAGATTGACTCAGCCTTCCATCCTTCTGAGGTGAGTAAAATAAGGACCCAGATTGTTGGGGAAATATGCTGACATTGTAAACTGCTTGTAGAGGGCTGTAAAGCATTGTGAAGTGGTATATCAGTCTAAATGCTATTGCTATCACTGCTCATTCTATGGACAAGACCAAATTGCTCCAATACAGAAAAGGGGGCAGTGGCTCCCACTGCCTTCAATGCTGATTCACTATGAAAGGCTGAATTAATTGGCATATAGTCAACTCCGTAAACACATTTTTGCTGCCCCTCAGCATTCATTTCTCAGTTTTGTCTTACTTTGCTAACTTGGGTAGGTAATATTTTAGCTTGTATATCTTTTCCCAACAGGATGTCGACTTGAATTATCTAGCTAAGATCACACATGGCTTCTCTGGTGCTGACCTCACCGAAATCTGTCAGCGCGCCTGCAAGCTTGCCATCCGTGAGGCCATCGAGATGGAGATCAAGGCAGAACGGGAACGCCAGCGTCAGAAGTACGCTGCCATGGTATGGTCACAATATTTTCCCTTCTCCATTGAAAACCAGACCCTATTCCTTCTCATTTCAAGCTCTCTTCTTAAGAGTGTGTTCTCCACCTTGGGGGCCACAGTGTGCCTGATAGCGTTTTCTTCTGTGTGTTGTAACAGGATGATGATTATGACCCAGTGCCAGAGATCCGGCGGGATCACTTTGAAGAAGCAATGCGCTTTGCGCGCCGTTCCGTTAGTGATAATGATATACGCAAATACGAGATGTTTGCTCAGACGTTACAGCAGAGCCGTGGCTTTGGCAACTTCAGGTAACACTAGAAGAAGTTTGTGCTGCTTCTATCCCCAAACAAATAAAAGTACCGCAGCATTGGAGAAGGGGACATGCACACAGGGGAGTTGCATCCCTGACTTTTCTCCAAGAAGATCCATTCATTAAATTTAGGCCATATGAGAGACCCCAAAATCTATATATATAAAAATGGCTGTGTATGTGTGTGTTCCAGCATAACTCTGGAATGCCTCAAGCAATTTCAACCAAACTTGGTACACAGATGAATTACTCTCTGGAGAATACTGTGGGGATAAGACACCCTAATACCTCTCAGGGTGTGTGTTCTGTTAAGATGCAGCCTGTTGTGCCTTTAAATGGCTTCTAAACTGCTGTAAAATGGCTTCTACTGTACAGTGTAGTGGAGTTGCCATGATAACGGCTTCACAGTACTCCACAAGGGGGCTCCCTCTGGTAAGGGGAAAATCCAACATTAGAAATTGCATTTGGTCCGGACATTTTCTTCCTATAAATAAATACTCGGGCAATACTGGGCTATCGTTAGTAATTTATAAAATCCCTTAGATTTTATAGCTGAGTCTGGAACAAAATGCAGCATGTCAGCCATTCCAATCTCCTATTCCCACCCAATTTGTCTGAATGAAAGGAGGAGTATAAATCTATCTAAAGAAGAATTTAAAAAAAACACAAATTATTTTTAAGAGGGATATAAATTTAATAAATAATTTGGTATGCTTGTGGAATACTAAACTGCATGGAATTATTATTTTTTATTTTCATATCAAGAACCATATCCATCCATTGAATGTGGTGCTTTTTAAAAAAATGCAGCATGCATTTGAGTGTGACTGCAGACCTCTTATTAATCCACGGCCACATTCCTGAACAACCAGTTGCACTTGAACACTGTGATAATGCATAGCTAGTTCCAGTTAAGATGCCCACTGATTTAGTAGAGTGAATGTTTTCTCCTGAACTGAACCAGCCCTCCTCCCCCTTTTTCCCCCCCACAGGTTTCCAGCGGGCAAGCAGACCACTAGTGGAGGAGGCAACAGTGGCAGCAACAGCGGGCAAGGAAGCCTTTTCCAGGAGGAGGGGGAAGACGACCTCTATAACTGATTGTATGGGAAAACGCCCCCTGATGGTGGGAGTGGATGGCCCTGTGCCCTCATATTATTGTGCTCTTTAATGTAAGGACTGACTGATGCTTGAGGCCCTAAACCCTGCCCTCCTCTTTGGTTGCAGATCTGCGCTACTCAACACAAGAAAACCTCATGCTTCATTTTGGTGGGTAATGTTGGGTGCCGTTTCCTTTTCCGTCTGGCTTGGCTGTGGCCAGAAATCCCATGGTTTTTCCACTCTTGGTTTTTTTGTTTTGAAGATTAAAGCAGTACCTGTGGTAGTCAGAAGGGGGAGACAAATCTTAAAAGCCGCTGTCATGAGAATGTAACCATTCTCCATCAGACTGGTCCGTCTGTTCTAGCATTTTGCTTTCCATAACAATCAGGAAACTGTCCATTGAAGCTCAGATGCGGGATTGAGGCTTCCCATATACCAGGCCTCTGCCCACAAATGCATCAGAATGCTTCACACCAGTGCCTGCTCTTGTATTGGCTTCCAATTTAGGACAACGGAATGGAGGATGGGCGGTTTTCCAACCTTGCTTGTAAGGCAGTCCAAACTGTTCCCCTTTGACCCCTCTTAGCCCACAGCAAAGCCTTTGGACTAGTAAATAAGGTGGATTTCAACAAACTCTGGTCTGTGTTATTAGGTGACAAAGACATCCGAATGTCCAATAAACTGAAAGCGCATGCATCTTGCACTAGGAGGAATTCTATGGAGGCTGCAGTGGGCAAAGCACGCTCAGAGGAGAGAGATATGGGCATGTCTATATAACATCCTTCCCTGGGTATAAAGACTGTCAGCTCTCTGGCTATTTCCAAAGGATATGTCTGCACATTGTAAGCTGTATCTAGTGGTCTACCTGCAACTGGGAATTCTTACTCTACCCTGGATGTTTTCCCGTTAATTCTGCCTCCAGATACTGCATATGGGCACTGTATAATGACACTGTGTATCTTGTACTTTCTGTAGCCTGCCTGGCAGGGAATCTCCTGCCTCTGCTCTTTGTGTAGCTTTTCAAATAGTTTACAACTACCATACTGATTCTCACAGCAATTCCTCTTTCTCAAGCTCTGGCACATTTCTAGCAGCTGCAAAGATTCAGACAACCACTAAATGGCAGTCAAGTAATACAGAATCACTAATTTTTGCTGCCACCAGTTGTCGGTAGTTAAACAGTTAACTCATCATTTCAAGGATTATTTAAAAAATAATAATTCAATTGGTAGCTAGTACAACAGAAAAGCAAAAATAGCGCATGGATTAACCAAAGTGTTGTGTGTGTAGCAATGGAATTCAGACAAGGCACCACCAAACATGGTCTTTAGAATGTTGCACACAAATAAATAATTTATTAAAAGGTCAATGGACAGCAGAGACCCATTTCAGCTGCAGCTGTGTCACTGTGAGTACAGCCCACTTAATAGTACAGGAACATAACAAAACAGTTGTGTGTTTACAAACATACTGAAGGAGAAGGTTGGTGGGGCAATACCCGGTGTGTAAATTGGCGCAGAAAACTTGAACTGGAGCAACAGATCTCCAACTTTATCTTTTTTTTTTTCAACTAATTCCCATAACGGTGACAATTTTCCTTCTGCTGTTTGATCCCCCTTGTTTGCCAGCCAAGATTCTGGGAGCTTGATTTTACATGCTCCAGCTGCCCGATGACAATAAGCAGCCACTGAATGAAAACAAAACACATGGAACAATAAATGGGACCCTGAGGCTGACTAGATTAGTTGGGCTGGCACAGGCTGCTGACAGCAAGCATGTGCAAAGCAAGTCAGGGACACGGACGAACAAAAAGCATGAAGGGCCAGAATGCCCCGCCGAAGTGCTTCATTGTGGAGTGCCTGGTGCTGATTAAGGGTTCCCACAGGGAAGGGCTGTGCCACAGTTCAATGCCCTACAGATCAATCACTTTAGGGCTTTCCCATTGTCCTTGCTCTGTTCTTCACAGCTTCCCAGAGCTTGGAGTAGAGCAGCAGACGGAGGCATCCCCCTTGCAGTCTGTGGGTCAGCCCCACCAGTTCCCCAAGAATGTTACTTTGCAGGATCATCGGCAACCATTTGTTGAAATCCATGCTAGGACAGAACTGCTGCGGATCTCTTCAACGAGTAAACAATACTGTGGGTCTACTTACTCTTTTGAAAGGCGCTTTCTTCCTTAACATTCTTGCGTTTGGGAGGCCCCGCGAGACCACATTTTCAACCTCTTTTTTAAAAATTGCTCCACGATGCCCACGAAAGGGCTCTCTAGAATTTCAAAATTCATGTTTAAATGAAAGGCCGCCCTGAACCCTAAGACCATGCCTTTTTTTTCTCCACTGCAACTGCTGGGCGATCTGTATGTGATGGTGAGACAAGTGCTACTTTGCTACTATGTTGTGTAGAAGCACAACAAATTTTAGACCCTTCAATTCCTTTACACACTGCAGTAATGCAGCTGCCTCAACATTGTGGAAAATCTGCATCGTAGGCTCCCAAGTATCTAGGTCATTTCTGGCAGACACGTTAAATATAGCGTGTCTTGACAGGGTTGGGCTTGAATGGCTACTCTCTGGCTAGGAAAGTACAGCAGGATGATGATCTACCTGAACATCCAAGGAAGGAGGCTACCTGGGATGTCTTCTCGCCCAAGGATCCACGAGAACAAGATTCACACTCTTGAGAAGTTGCTCTTGCACTATGCAAGAAAGTTATAGATAGCATTATTCAGCTTTGGAATATAACATGAATAATTGGCCAGGCTGTTCATCGTGCACAGTGCATTCTGTATCAGGAAGGACATATGGCTTTCAAAATGCATTAAAGCATTGTTTTCCTATCAAAAGATACTGGCCTGCTTTCCTTTACCTGGTCAAGAACCATCTTTTGATACAGATGACTATCTGAGCAGACAGTTCTCAATTCCGCTTTACAGGAGGTATCAGGAATGTATAATGTATTTACCACTGAACAAAGGTCTCCTCCATAGGTGTCCAGTAGAAACCACCATGATATCAAAATGAATTCATGAGCATCGTGATTTTTCATTTGCATTGTGGTATATTTATTCTCCCTCACCCTTTCTGTGGATGCCCTTGACTAACCCCGAATAACTCATTATTATGTCTTCCAAGAAGGTTGTGCACCTCTTGCTCGCTCTCTCCCTCTCATATAAAAGTCAGAAACGGGGAGGAGCCTGCTTCAAAATACTGAGCTGCTTATTTGCTGCCATGATTCAAAACCAATTTATCTGTGGCATTCCCTATACCAGCAGCTGCAGCCAAGATTGCTAAATTCTGAATTCCAGGAAGGTTCAAAGTGCTTTCAAGTCGACCAAGTCTTGTTTGCTCCGCCCCATACTAGATGCGACCAGCAGCAACACTGCGCTCAGAGCTCTGGAAGGAGCTGGCCTCCCAGCGGTCAAAGTGTATTGTTTTGAGGTCTGGGCGCCTTAGAAATAGAGCCAGGAGCTTACGCAGCACTGCGCGTCGCAGCAATATATATACCCATGGGTCCAGGATCTGGTTCCAGGCGGCCAGGCGGACACCAAGGAACAGCAGCCGATCATAATTCAAAGCTTTATGAGAGTTGCTTGCTGATAAGATGACAATGACCTGGGAACAGCATAGAGAAAAGAGCAGCAATGTGACATCAGCACATGAGAGAACAAGATATCGAGACAGTACGTTTCTCTGTTCTCCCCCCCTCCCCCCCGTGACCCTAAGAACTTAGAAACAGGTATTAACTCTGTGTACACATTAGCTCGGCCCACATCATAAATATACCATTCACAACCAGCCCTTTATTTGTGTGTTGATAAAGGGCATCCCAGAGTCAATTCAGTGATTGCTTAGTCATTCTTCGGACTATTATACCCAAGCATAATGTCAATTTGTTTCAAACTTTTAACCTCAAGAATTTTTCCAGTTAACAATTATTTTCCCTCTAATCAAACAGTTTCTGACATAATCAAAGAAATGTGTTTCGTATGAACATAATTCCAAGAATCTCCCTAATACACAAGGGCCTCTTATTCTAAGTTTAACTCAGTCTGATGCTCTCTGTATAATTTAATGTAATTTTTAGCCGCCATGGTAATAGAACAACCATAGCCCTTTAAAATAGACCAGACCGGGAAACAGAAATCATGTAGATGAGTACTATATTTATTGTCCAGTTATAACAACAAAAATTTCCAAATCTCAACATAGTTCCCCCTCTCACTCCAACATTATTGTGAACTGGGAGGGGGGTGTTTGATACATGCCCACTTCCCACTTATTTTGTGACTCAAAATATATGTTAACCACCCTACACGTTCCCATCCCATTGCCCCATTTCTGTTTTTTTGTACTCACCAATAATGGACTCCAACAAATACAGGAGACCACCATGATGCCCACAAGCTGTACAACCATTTCAATGTCATGAGCTTTGGCTGTCCGCCGACCGCATTTCCGTTGACCACGGAGACGAGCTCGCACCAGAATGAGTCCACTGAATGTGTTGCAGATGAGAGAGGCCACCAGAGAGGCCAATCCCAAAAGGGAGAAGAGCAGGGCAAAAGCTATCTCGGACCATTCTTCTGTCTTTTGCACCTTGATAAAACACCAAGTGCTTTGGGCCTGTACAGTGTATTTCCCAAAATTGCAGAGAGGCAACAGGGCAATGGCAAGAGCAATGGTCCACAGTCCTACCAAGGAAAGCTTCGTTCGTCCTGGCGTGACCACAGCGGCATGAAGCAGAGGACGAGTGATGCCAATGCAGCGCTCCACGGCCATGATGAAGCCCAGAAAGAGAGGGCATAGTCCAAAGAATACCATGGAAGCACCAAACAACTTGCAGAGCGCTTCAGAGGGATCCATGGCTGTCCAATTACGCCGCGTGGCATACAGTTGCAACACAAAGGACCCTGGGATGACATGGCCTGCTAGGTCTGTGATAACCAAGCTGCTGGCAAAAAGCAGGAATGTGGCCTTGGAACGACGCCGGAAGCGGGCGTAGGACTGCACTAGGATTACCAAGGCTATGATATTAGAGATTGCTCCCAAAGTCATTGAGAAGATGGGGGCAGCGGGAGAAGAAGCGCTTGGAGCCTTCACCAGCTCTGTATGACCCGAGGAGGAACTGTTCACTAGATGAAGGGCAGGTGCTTGAGAAGCATTGGGGGGGTGCACAGCAAACATCCTGTCAACGGCTGCGTCCAGGCTCAAGCATCTGCAAGGAGGGAGGGGGGGGAAAGAAGATTAGACATTCCATTTCTGTCCATGAGAGCTGACTCTCCCTACTTTCTTCCAGCCACCAGCTCCTGTAATACCCAAAGGCAGGAGAAGCCAGTTTTCTGTACAAATTCCATCATATTTATTAATTTCTCCTTTTGTCTTGTCCTGACTGGCTGACTTCTTTTCTACTTTTAAAAATATTGTCTGAAATTTACAACCTGATTTGGATTACATGTTTTATAATAGAACCCAACATATCAGTGGTGAAATTCAATTTTTTTACAACCAGTTCTGTGGGTGTGGCTTGGTGGGCGTGGAAGGGGAAGGATACTGCAAAATCTCCATTCCCAACTCACTCTGGGGCCAGTCAGAGATGGTATTTGCCGGTTCTCCCCACTACTCAAAATTTCCGCTACCGGTTCTCCAGAACCTGCTGGATTTCACCCCTGCAACATACTGTATATACTTTCAATGAGGAGGAGAACCGACAGAAATATGGGGAAAGGAAATAAAGCTTTCATGAACAAGTAGTTAAGTAAATTCTTTTTAAATAGTGAAGGGGACTTTTCTGCTTATGGTTTAAAATTCATAGAGCCTTAACCTAGGCACCAAAAGATCCATTCAGACAGAATATTAACAATGCAGTCACTTTCCTGGAATTAAGCCCCATTTATCTCAAGGTAGTTCACTTCTAGCTAACCCAAAATATATAAAGTAAAATGGGGCGGCTCCCTCAGACAGAGTTTGACTACAGGTAGCCCTATGATTTATAACAGTTCATGTAAGGATTATTTGAAGTTACACAGCCCCTGTCTCAGTTAAGAACAAATTTTTGGCTCAATTGTGGTCATAAGTCAGGGTCTACTTGTATCACAAAGGGAAGCAAACTTTTATTTAATGTACTGTTATATTTCTACAGCTTGTGATCTGTTGGCTCATACACTAGAGTAACTTCTCCCACTCTGATTAAGATGAATGTTGATTTGGTGCTAATCTGGTATCTGTTAACATCTCTTCAGCCACAAGCACAGGATTGCCTTGTTGGGGTCCTTCCAAATGGCAAAGATAAAATATCTTCACAATGTACTTTATTTTTAGCACTACCAAGGAACTTGAGAACAATTTTGCAATTCTGTGAAAGAAAGTTTAAGATTAAGGATATTTTACTGTAGTGACAAACAGGTAAGAGAGCTATAAGGCGTAAATAGAACTAAAAGTGGAAAAATGTCGTATTTAATATTTTATAACAAGTTCTTTGTTTTAATTCATAATTACATTATTCTAACCGTCATTTTCTTTGAACATATAGGAATTTGAAATTTACAGTACAGACATGTCTAATTTAATATTATCAACACAACAAATCTTCCAACTCTTGGTTTTAAATTACAGAAGTCATTGTGAAATTTAAGAAAGAACAAACTGATGAGAACAAGTTGGGCTTATTTCTGAGAAACTAGCATCTATGCTACAAATAGCATATACAATACTAAATATTCCTCAAATAATGTCAACAAGCTTCTCTGTCTTCCAGATCTTTATCATAAACAAAATAATAGGGATTGACAAAAATATCTATTGCAACATATGGAGCAATTACTCTATTTTTACACTATTTACAAAAAGCAGGAGAATAGCTTTATGTCATTCCTATAGATTTAAGTCTAATCCAAAAGTCTAATCTGACGGCATAATGCTATTTTAAATTTACTTAGATCAAGTTCAAAAAGCTTACTCTTTGATTATGTATATAGAGGATTCTTCCTAAATTGCTAATATGTCCTGCTTTCCAATTTACAGTAACATTTCTATATCCTTTCATCCAAGACATCGCAACTGGATTTACTTCAGAGTTAAAAAAAAAAAAGTCAAGTTCAAATCCTGTTGACATCATGGCTGTATCTCTCGGTATGGATGTGGTTTGCCATTAGTGGCTTCTGTTTGTTTGCTAATTCGTTGGCTTTTAAAAACTTTTGGAACCTCTGATTTCATGATAAACTCCCACTTGCATTCACTAGAACTGATTATCAATTACATTTTCCCTAGATATTCAAAAGTGCTGATATTTATACAAACACCACAACTGTGGTATTATTATCGTTGAATATTTTCTTCCCTTTCAATTACTGTTCTGTATACAATCAGCTTGAAAAACCCTGAAAGATTATTTCTATTTTGTAGCACTTTTATTAACGTTGACACACGTATTACTGTATCACACCTTTTAAAATTTCCTTGCACAAACCAACAAAGAAATCTTTCACTTATGTATAGTTGGCAAGAGAAGCAAATCCTTCTGATAATGGATAATGGTCTAAATTTATTTGGTAAAACCAGAAGCAAATTGTGTTAGTCTATAGCTATCTTGTTCAGTTTTGCAGCAGGCGTGCGTGTTTAAATAAGCATATCTCTTGTACTTATCATAGGTACTGCAACTGGATTGCTCCATAAAAAAAATTATTGTCTAGCAATAGTAACCTGGGGCTATATTCAAAATCAGATGATAAAATTATGTTTTTCACTGCCCCTATAGACAAACGGAATCTGGGAAGATAAATTGTACCTCTTAATAGCCTCTAATTGTCCCACTGCAGTCACATTGAATACAGCCATATATCACTCTTTCTATAAATGTTCTTTTGAAATTGGAACTCTTGTAAACTCTGCTTTCCTCATGGTTTCATTTGAGAAAAAACAGATTTAATCCATATTAGGAAGAGTGAATTCATGATCCAGAAGGTGGAAAGCTATTTAATTTTATTTTAATGGTAGGTATGGAGCATTAATAACTTATAAAACTGAAGAACTGCTATGCTGAATTCACTGATAAATTCATCAGTTAAAATGTTTAACAAAAAAAAGTTATCGGAAATTATTTGAAAATCTTTAATGTATTGCTAAACACCATACAGGGAAGCCTTAGTCCCTTGTGGAGATATAAATTTAATAAATTCTAATTCTAAAATTCTTAGTCTAAAAGTCAATTACCAGTATCTTCCTCCACATCGTTAGAAGGAAAGACTTTTTCAGAAAACAATTCTTGCCACATCTTAAACGGGTATTAATCAAAGCAACATAAGCATCTAGCATCAGACGGAAATAAAAGATCTACAAGTCTAATCAAATCAATTTTATATTATTCAATTTTAATTGGATACACCCACACACCAATGTTGTACAGGAGTAAATAAGTTGTTAGATTCACAATTGCTCATGATACTCTTGTACCAGTTGTGTCCTTTGGCTGTCTTGCTTTTCAGCTAAATAAAACCCCACTCCCCACACCTACACATTCAAAAGCCCCATTGGCTTTTGGAGGGTATGAAGTACATACAATACAGTTGTTTAGGCGAATTGGAACTGCCTTGTTCTAAAATACTTACAAACTATGAATAGGACGGTGGGAGTATTTCACCACTCTATTCACGACTGGAACCGGGACATGTGACAGAAGGCAGGGAATAACTGCCTCCTGGGAAGGGAGAACCGGGAATAAAATAGTGTCGGGTTGGATTAAAACGTCACTCCAACAGGTGAGGAATATTTGGGGATAGACGCCTCTATTGGAAGAGCTTCCCAATGACAATGGTTCGCCCATTTACTGGGATTCTTAGAATTAACAGCTCCTGGTAATACTTACAAGAAAGAGGGCAGCTGTTTCGCTTCCCTCCAGGACTTTCCGGGTATTTTTTTTTAAGGAGTAGTAAAACTCAAACAATTCTAGCTCCTGCCTTCTACTACACGTTTCTCCCCCTGAACGGCACCGATTCTTCTGGGTGCTTCCATCCCCTAAAGCAAGGGTCTGCAAAGTTGGCTCTTTGAAGACTGGTGGACTTCAACTCCCAGAATTCCCCAGCC
>JAPKID020000590.1:0-11852 GCA_026931265.2 Tropidonophis doriae | reverse complement strand
GTGGGCAAAACACGGCCGTATGAGTAAACAGAAAGTGATTTCCAGTTTGGGTGTAGGGCTATTTTTCTCCCTCTGGAGCCTTCGGGGAAGCCTCCTGAAGGATCCAGAGGGCAAAAAACAGCTCTATGAGCAAACCTGAAGTCTGCCCTCGAACTTCCAGTTTTTCGTGCTGTGGAGGGCCTCCTTTGGGGGGGGGAGGCTATTTTTGCCCTACCCAGGCTCCTAGAAAGCTTCTGGAGCCTGGGGAGGGCGACAAACCAGTGCCAAAAGTGGGGGCGAGCACTGTTCGCATGCGCATGTGGGGGAAGTATGTGCATATATGGCACCCCTGCACATGACTCCACTGCGCTCCCCCTACTTTTGGAACTGGAGCCAAAAAAGATTCACCATCACTGCTATATAAGATAGAGATTTAATTTTTCAAAATGAAATGATGACCAAAAGACATGAGATACAGAGCTTAAAATACCTTCAAAGGCTATATTGTAACTTGGCACCAATCACCCTTCTTTGTATCTGGGAACTGCTCTTAAAACATTTTTAAGGAGTACTGCAGAGGATGCCATGGCACCATTAAAGAGATGTGACTACAATTTTCAGCTCTTTTTTAATTTTTTGGACTGGGAGTGGGGGATGATTTATTGTAAAGTAAAAGAAATCCATCACAGGATAGACTTTTTGTGTGTCTTTGAGGCATTTTACACCTCTGGCAGGTGCCTAGACAAATCCCTGTTTTCTGGTAACATTTTGAGAAGTGGTTTGCCATTGCCTTTTTCCTCGGATTGAGAAACACCACCTGGCTCAAAGCTGCCTTATGCAGGACTGGAATTTGCATCTCCTGATTTTTAGCCCAATGCCTTGAACCATTACACTTCTTTGGTTCTCATTGGAGGTTTAATACACCAATTTTACTAAAAAGATGCTTCCAAATTTTGGCAGGATAATCTTGGGCGTTCCATGGCTACAAGAACCCCAGGAAGGCTATGGATTGCCTGCCTTTGCTCTAGCTGTGCTTCCAAGATAGCTTTCATGTAGCTTTTAACGGGGGCGGGGAGGGGGAATGAATTGTTCTGTTCTACTGAAAAAGATGGCAAGAGTCATTTAAGAAATTTTTAGTAGCTACTGAAGAGGATTTACTGCAAGATATGCAGGACAGATGCCGTTCCTTAGGTAGCAGAAATTAAACATAATATCTTTCTTCTTGCAGACACTTTTAGCTCCCCCAGAAGTTCAACAACAATATTTATCAAGTATTCAACACCTCCTAGGAGATGGTAAGTTATCTATAAAACAATTTTGCCTAAAAGTGTATTGTGACGTTTGATCAAGTAGGAATTGATCTTCAGTCATTTTTTCTCTTCTGCCGTAGGCTTGACTGAACTAATAAGCGTAATTAAGAAGACTGTGCAGAATGTATTTGAGAGGTATAATGGGTCTTTTAAAAATCTAAACTACTTGATTTTAATGCACGCTACTAAGTTTAACTCTTCTCGTTGCAGTGTTTCTCTCAAGCATGCTCTTTCCCTCTTGGAACTGGAACAGAAGCTAAGAGAAATTAGAAAGGTAATTGAACAGCCTGACGATTCTGCATCTGAAGAAACTGCATCACAATCCAAGCTATGTCATTACCTGATGCCGGATGAAGAGAATCCTTTAGCCTTCCAGGTATTTTGCATGTTATTAACAGGGAATTGGTCTGACTCTGAACTACAATTGGGGGTTGATTACGTATGTTTTTTATTCATTGTATTTTGAATCTAACATCTTTTATTTGACTTCAGTTTTTCCAAATTAGGATAGGGAAAAAACATCATGATGTGCAATGGTTTGCCAATGATTTCTGCATCAGTCACAAATAATGTCTTTGGCAACATAATGTATACACCAGAGCTGTGAAACTTGTGGCCCATGAGCCAGATGCATCATGTACTGGCTATATCCACGCCCAGTTTAGTGAAGGGGTTGATGACGTGAGTTTGACACCCCTGGTATTGACAGTAAATTCTACTCCAGTACAGTTCTTGAGTAGGGTCACAACAATCATGGTTAAATTCAAGGCAGATAAAGTCAGTTACACTAATTGTGAAAACATTGAGGTTGCCTTTATTTCTGTCTTTCTAGGCGAATGAGCTTACAGAAAAAGATGTTGCTACCATTAAATTACTTAATGAAACAAGAGATATGTTAGAAAGGTAAGTAGCCAAAGTTTGAGAACTCTTGAGGACCTGAGTTGATGCTGATCATCTTATGACAAAAAAGAAAAATGGAAATGTTAATATGTGGATATTTTCAACATTTAAGATGTTAGTTCATCGTATTTTTTGTTAGTTCATGGTATTTTTTTATAAATCTTTATAAATGAAAGATCCATTTATACAAATAACAGACAATTATTATAAGACTTCAAGAGAGAAAAGTAGCTTTTGGGCCTTATATCCCCTTCATGCCCTCAGATACTGTAATTTCTACTTCTGTGTTGAGCAAATCAGTATCATCATGGACAAGAAGTATGGATGAAGATCAGATTTACACCAGTAGCATTACAGACCCTTTTCTAAATTCATTGCAAATTGCACACAATCCAAAATGCAGCTTCATGGGGATGTTGCTGGACCAAACCGTAATTATTATTGTAGCCAAATAACCTGCAATGTGGATATTGAAACAACTTATTATTGTCTAAGTGACAAGCAAACGGATCCATACAGTAAAACTGAGGAGAAATGTGTCTAGTTCTTGGGAGCTTTGACATGAAAAATTAAGCAATAGCCTTAATTGGCATTTTGTGCTGATACATATGAAGTGTATGTTTCTATGTGAGTTTTTACTGGCAAGTATCATTTTGAACTATGGTATTGAGTTTATTTCCTTTATATGTGCTGTAGGAGGGTAGAATGGAACTTCTGTCCTCCAATATGTAACATCTATAACTTCCTAGAACATGTACAGCCTATGTTGGATAGCCTATGACCCATCAGGTTTTGGGAACTGCAACTGAAAAGTTCAGTTTGTGCATAAAAAGGCAGTATGATACAATTTTGGTTTTTTTCCAAGAATTGTGAATAATACCAGGGAATATTTTCTTCATTCCAGCCCAGATTTTAATAGAGTTTTGAGCAGTTGCTTAAATAGAGGATTTAGTCGATTACTGGATAACATGGCAGAATTCTTCAGACCTACTGAACTGGACATATGCCATACTGGCTCTGTGAACAGGTAAAACTGGTTTTAGTAGTACAAATGCTCCCAGCTGTTATTAGAAATAGTTGTATCTTTTTTTCTTCTATCTACTAAAAGTGGAATGGCAATTTCACAGTGGTATTTTGAGCAAAAAACCCTGAAAATCCTCTCAATCAGGAAAAGTTATTTAAAGTAGATGCATGGAAAATGTTTATCATGACAGCTTCCCCAGTAGTTCTAATGAAAGTGTTTTCACTGTGTGTGGAGCAGGGAATGATTATGACATGATTACTTCAAACTGAATTATCCCATTACATGGTTTACAATTCTTACTGTGTAAGCTACAGTATTTTCTAGTTACTGCCTCTCATTTTATTTTTATCACAAGCTGTCAATTTAGGTAGAATTTAGGTAAAATGTAGAAAAACAAACATTTTCTGTTCCAGTCTAGGAAAAGCCACACATAAATGGTTGTTCTTGCATGTTTCTATTGCCAAAAATATTTGAGCAAGGTTGTTTTAATGTTGAATGTGTCTTTTCTTATCAGAACATTTTAGTAGAATCTGCTGATAATTCTTGAATTGGGATACTGCAGTCAGCTAATATGCTTTGCAGCCAACAAAAAACTGATGAGTTACTCAGTTCACACAGAGATTGAGAAATGCTGAGCATGTGAATGAAAGAGTTGGGATCGATCCATTTTGAACTCCCACCTGCTTATCACTGTTTCATTGTATAGGAAAAGTTGTATTGCATATGTCCTTGATGTTGATATTGAATATTTGTAGTCTTACAGTGGCTGTGATATCAGTACATTGCAAAAGTAATTAAGCAGACAGACTGCTGTATTTTTCCCCCTTATCCTAGTCTTTCCAGTGCCAGTCTTCCTCTAGCCAAGATAATCCCCATAATAAATGGACAGATCCATTCAGTCTGCAGTGAAACACCTAGCCATTTTGTTCAGGTAAGAAAGCCTCTACTTTATTTGTTTTAAAGTGAAATTCTACTCAAATCTGCTTGAAAATAAGTCTGACTTAGTTTGGTAGGATTTTTTCTTAGGTAAGTGTGTTTAGCACTGAAGTCTTAGCCCAACGATGGTGAACCTTTTTGTAAAGGCATGCCAAAATTGTGCATGCTCACAAGGCAATGCATGCACAGTGCAGTCACCTGTGCATGCACGTGCGATACACCCCCCCCCCCCGCTTGGGGGGAAGTTTTTGCCCTCCCTAGGCTCTAGAGGCTTTCCTGAAGCCCGGGGGGAGGGACGGGAAACGGCCTCCCCTGGCCATCAGGATGGCCAAAAATCAGCTGGGCGGCACACACATGCACACTAGAGCTGACGGCTTACATGCTGGCAAATATGGCTCCTCATAGGGTTGCCATCACAGCCTTAGCCTATATTAAGATTATATATCATCATTGTTTAAAACAAAATTAAAATAACAGGAATAGAGAATATTATCTCAAATCATGAGCAGATTAATATATTCATAATTAAAGTGAGACATTTTATCAGCCTATTCTTTATTCTCATGATTAGGCAGCAATAAAGGAGGAAAGCCTACTCTTTTTGACACAGAAAAAAGTCTTTAGGCTTCCTTTATATTTTCACCCCTTCCTAAATATTTTACATCTCTTCTATTTCATTATATTTTAATTTTGATTTTAAGCACTTGTGCTGCTTTAGTATACATATGCTAATACTGCACAGGTTCAATTTCCATTCTTGATATCATGGTTAAAATGGTACCATAATAAAACAGAGCAAAAACTGATCTGAATATTCTTTTTAGGACTTATTAATGATGGAACAAGTGAAAGACTTTGCTGCTAATGTATATGAAGCCTTCAGTACCCCGCAACAACTAGAGAAGTAAACTGCTGTTCAATATGTACAAAATATACTATTTAGTATCCAGTTATTGTGACTATTCATTTTGATAATGAAACTCATTAACAAAGTGCAGTAGAATGACTATCCTTGTAAAACAAAAACGTTTTAAAAAGTTCATATCCAAAATTTTTATACTGACTAAAGTAATTATTAATATATATATATGAAAAATATTTGTGCTGTAAGCCTTTGCATTGAGGCAGTCAATTTTGAATAACTTGTTTACAAAAAAAACCCCAGTGCAACAAGCGCTGTGTCAAGAGATGGTTTCTGAAGATTAATGGCGGTTTTTACAATTGCACAAACAACCACAAAAACAGTTATGATGGGAAAACTAAATCCAGGAGATTTTCAGGCTGGAGTAATAAAATCTTTCTGCAGTCCCTCTCCAATTCAGCAATCTTATCAGTTGTATCAGAAACACAACATAACAGCAGGTAGATGGAAGAAAAATAACCAGTTCTGATATAAATGACCATTTATACCAGAACAACACTTTTCCCCATTGGTAAATGAGAATGGCTTTTAGTTGGTTTCTCTTGGCACAAAACCACCATACAATTCTCACTCTACAACTGAGTAAAAGGGGCTTTGATAAAAAAGATCATCATATACTTCTATTATATTTCTGGTGGTGGATGAGTAATTATGCTTTTCTCTTTTTTAACCACCGAAATGTTTTTCTTAAGCTGACTAGAGGGAGCAGATAAGCAACCCAGCAGTGGGCTAGAAGGCTTTTAAAGTTTTAGGTTCCTTAAACTGGGACTACTGACTACAATATGCTAAAGATCTGCTGGTATCTAAAAAGTGCAATGAGCTTACGGTATGAGTTTGGAGTTGAAATGTATTGTTTCTAGCAAAAATTATGTTTACACTGTTTATAAATGGCTATGGCTGTATACATTCATTTTGTAAATATTTTTAATTTGTATTTACTTGGAGCCGTACAAATATCTGAATCACAATAAAGTATTTTGACAGATTACATGCTGTCCAGATCAGTACTGTTTATGGAATCAGAAATTTATTGTTTAGAGCTTATCCTCAGTTCTTCAAATATAGAGTGAAACGTCAGATAGTTGCAAAGCTGTAGTGTAATCAGTTAATACAAATAATAAAAGATCTAATATAACACTAGGTAATAGTAGGTAAATCTCAAAGTGAATTTATTCCTTTTGAAGCTTTTTAGACAATTTCACTAGTGGTGCTCTGCAAAGACATATATTATAAACATTTAAATTAAAAACTTATTTTTAATGGTAATAACCTCTGTATTTTAAAATATGAACAAGGTAACTTAGAAATAAGAATGCTTGTGGAAAGTCTATACAGCTCTATTAAAATGCCAGGTTTTTTGAAAAAACAGCAAGATAACTTCAGAATTTTTTCCAACTTTTATAAAAAATACAAGCTGTACAATTCAATTGAAAAACTGAAATCTTTCAAGGGGAAAAATAATTAAACATACAATAACGTGGTTGCATAAGTGTGCACACCTTTAAACTAATAGTTGTTGAAGCACCATGGTTTTGCTGTAAGAGGCAACTGAGTATCAAAATATACTACTAGAACAGATTAAAATGGGTTTGATCAGTCACTTTTATCACTACTGTGTACTACTATTTAACCACAGTTTGAATGTGATCAGTTAATTCTAAACATAGCCACATCCCTATTTATGGGAAGCTGTGTACCCCTATGCAACCATATTATTCTAAGCTATCCCCCCCCCCGCTTTTCAATTGAATTGTACAGCTTATGTGTTATAATTAAAGGTAGAAAAAATTCTGAAGTAATTTATCTTGCTCTGACTTTTTTTACATCTTAAAAACCTGGCATTTCAGGACTGTGTTTAACAGGGCTTTCTATAAGCACTGTATTTTATTTATTTATTTTGAAATTTATTTGCTGCTCATCTCATATCCAACAACTGGGTGGCTTGCAACATAAAAACATTAAAAAATATTTAAATCATCATTTATAAAACAACACAACAGATAAAATCATTAACAGAAGATGGCAAAGGAGGGAGATGGATGCATGGGCAGAAATGGGATTAGGTTTGATTTAGTCACATCCAGTGTGAAATTTCCTCTTTAGGTCCCAAACCATCTGGCAGAGGCAGGTCTTAAGGTTCTAAGTCAGGAGGGTGGGAGCTGCCTCAGTGGTAAGATGTTCAGAGGGCAAGAACCATGGCATAGAAGGCTCTTCTCCTAGATCCCAGCAGTCAGAATTCCTTGACTGACGAGCTATAGCATAACCCCTCTGTTGGTGCGTAAGGCAGGCTAGTCTGATCAGGTCAGTCCAAGTAGCTTGCACCCATCCCATAAAGGGCTTTAAATGTATATACAGAATACTAGTATACCAGAATACTATATACAGAATCACTTCTATCTCCTCAAAACTAAGATCTGTGCCAGTAGACAATTTTTGAGGTAGTCATAACAATTACAATAAAGCATATTGTTAGGGGAAAGATTAAAACCCCAATTTTAAAACAATTCTGAAACTCCCGTGGGAAAATCGTTCACTGAATTCGGTATTCTGTTTCACAGAAGCAAGAATGTATTAAGAGCTTTTATTTAACATCATAAACTTCAGTACTTCTTTTATGTCTGTCAAGAGCCATGGTGGTGCAGTGGTTAGAATGCAGTACTGCAGGCTACTTCTACTGACTGCTGGCTACCAGCAATTTGGGAATTCGAATCTCATGGGCTCAAGGTTGACTCTGTGTTCCATTCTTCCGAGGTGGATAAAATGAGGACCCACATTGTTGGGGACAATATGCTGAGTCTGTGAACCACTAGAGAGGGTTATAAAGCACTGTGGAGTGGTATATAATTGCTATTGCTATTTTAATACCTCAGAATTCACTGAACAAGATCAATTTACTTAACCTTTCCTATTCAGCTTTTGTGATTGCTACATGCATTCTTCCATCAACTTTGCTTTAGAAGTATTTAGAGAAGAAAAGAAGATTGGTGCCTGAATTATTTTCTATTTTAAATCTATCCTTATTCCTCCAGTTACAAAAATTCAGCAGAGCAAGATTCTGTCACTACTGTACATTATTAAGCTGTAGAGTCCAGGCCCACTGATAGGGATATTTATTGAATGGTAACAGAGGTGCAGCCACCATCATTCCTTTTTCTCCCATGGAAATCCAGGGCAGTGATTCTTCATATCCTATTAGTTTCACCTGAAATTTTAAAAAACTATTATAAATGGGAGGAAAGTAGTAAGAAAGCTTTTCAAATGAAAAATGGATTCATGTGTAATAAGAAATAATTAGCTGCTTCCATGAATTACACAAAATGATGGCTTGTTTGAAATATAATTTAAATTAGAAATATGTTAATTGGTGTTTCAACCCTGTAGTCTGCAATCACACACACACACACACACACACACACACACACACACACACACACGGGAAATCTGTTCAAATTCCTACACTATTCGTCAGGAGTTCATCACAAAACAGATAGCTAAATGTCTCTGTAGATTCTCAGTCATCCAGATGATAGTTATCCCAAAAGTACTCTCTTTCAAAAAGCAGGTGGTTTTTCATGCTTTGCTTGAAGATGTTTCGTTTCTTATCCAAGAAGCTTCTTCAGTTCTGAATAAATGGTGGAGAATTGTAGACTACAGGATTTAGGTGACCCTGAGGGCACAGATAAACCTCCAAATGGCTTCAACAACTTTCAGAAAGAGTTAACGATCACATGATTGCAAGGAATATAAATCCTGCCATTCTCCACCATTCAGTCAGAACTAAAGAAGCTTCTTGGATCAGAAGCGAAATGTCTTCAAGCAAAACAAAGTCCAGTTGCCCTTTGAAAGAAAGCATCTTTGGGGCAACTATGACCAGAACGATTGAGAATCTCTAAAGCCACAAAAAAACCATGGGATTTTAAAAGTATATACCTTGTTCAGCCATAGTAGTAGTGGTAGGCCAATGGCTATCTTGATTTGATAGTCTAAAACTCTTTTTTCCTCCACCTTCCACGTAGCATATTAAGTAAAAAAACAACAACCAAACCCCGTTTTGTAAATTTAGTAATGCTCTGCACATTTGCTTGATGATGACTTAAGTTTCATGCACAGAGATTGCTAAGTTACACACCCAAATAAAGCTCTAGGCTGCCCCAGTCCTTTGAACTTCTTCCACTGAAATAAAATTTGTTTTGGCTACAAGAGCATCAGGCATTTTTGATTTAAGCATACTTGAAAGAAGTCATTCTATCATGTGAACTTGCTATTGCTACCCTGTGCTATTCTGGTCTTTGTCTCAGTTGCTATGAAACCACTTATGGTTAGGCTATTTGGTTCCTGAAACTTATTATGCATTCTAGTTTCCCATTTAGATTCCTGAAAGGAAATTTGAAGGTGGAGTAGGACATGGTGATAGAGATGAACAGTTGCATCAATTATCAGATGTTTCTGATTTACTGAAAGATCAGAGTTACTTGTGGTACTTACATAGCCCAGTCTGACATAGCATGTTCTGTATGCTAGTGCTAACTATTTCTCCAAAATTCCACCTAAGCAGCAGTAAAAATAATCTTAGAACCTCGGTGGTGCAGTGGTTAGAGTGATGTAGTACAGGCCACTTCTACTGACTATTGGCTGCCTACAATTTGGCAGTTCAAATCCCACCAGGCTCAAGGTTGACACAGCCTTCCATCCTTCTCAGGTGGGTAAAATGAGAACCCAAATTGTTGGGGGCAATCTGCTGACTCTAAAGCAGCTTAGAGAGGACTGTAAAGCACTATAAAGTGGTATATAAGTGCTATTGCTTAACAGTACATCCTCACAAAACTCCCCAAAAGATAGATATAACAACCCCTATTCATTGGAAGAGTAAGTGGATCAATACGAGGGATCTATAGTTTGCAAGGAGGCTGCCTACTGGCATTTTCTGATGTCTTCAGCTATAATCAGAATCACTTACCTTTGTTTCCCCAAGAATAGCTTTTGGTTCACCCAGCGTCAGAGTTCCAGCAGTTGGCCACTTAAGGAAAATGGCATACACAATGTTTTCTTTAGGTTTGAATGTGTACCTGATGGGGATATTTTATTCTATTATTATTCAGTCTTTCAGAATAAACATCTTTCCAAGACCTCTGAGAAGTAATCGTAATAAAACTATGACAGATATTTTAAACATTAAGTTGCTTGCCTGGAACTAAGTCTGATACTTAGGTTTTTAAGCAAAAGGAAAATCTAGGGGCAAAAATCAGCAGACCACCCCCCTGCTTGTTATCCCAAAAGGGGACAGCTGATGTGTAAAGAGAGAATAAAATGAAGAACAAGTTTTGTGATGATTATTTCCACCAACAAATAATCTAATCATCTACCAATACTTGGGTCATTAAATGTTCTAAAATTGCGTTTTTGTGAAGAAAAAAATTGTTCTTTAATAGCTTGCAGTTTTTAGAAATGCTAGTAACACCGAGACTGATATATATATACTAAAATCCTAATAAGTAGCAGATTGGAGGTGATGGGAGGCAGGGCATATTCTGGAACATATAGCAATCTAAGGTTATTATCTTACAACAGGAAGGAAGCACATCTTGAAATTGCATCTTGAAGCAAACAGTAGTCTCAGGAAGTGATTAATTTGGATCACAATAAATAGTGTCCCTCCCACATATATTTAGTCCTTATATCTACTTCTTTCAAAACATATTAGAGATCAAACAATGGACAAGTATGCATTAGCAATTGAGGTCTGTAGCCAATAATCTACCTATAATCAATCTTACAGGAAACTTCTAAATGTGTAAATCACTTATTTTTAAATCTAACACTAAAACAAATAAGAAATAAGAAAGGAAATGCATGTTTCCTTTTAATGCAGTTAATTTTAAATGCAGCTTTTTATCTAATCATTACTGCCCTGCACATTCTTATTTCTGACAGAATTTTTAAAAACCATATTATCTGTAAGTTGAAGTTTCCAGAGTACTTTCAACTGAGGAAATGTTGAGCAGCAAGTTTTATGTATGTTCAAAGCCAAACCAAATGTGAATAATAGGAAATTGTAATTGCTCATCTTCAGCTCAGCATCTACTGTGTTTTGGTTGCCTCCCTCTTCTGCAGCTATCTAAATATAAAAATCCAAGTGCAATCTTAACACAATTTTAACAACATAACCCTTTGTGTAGGATTGCAATGTAAGGCCCAGGTTGCTCACAAGTAAATCTGGTTCAGTTTAAACCTGTGTTAATATTATCCAGATAACTGATTTCATTAACTCACCAGACTCCTGGTGTAATGCTATCATTTTGGGCTCTCCAAGGTTTAGTGCTGAAAATAGCTTCACCATTCAATGCCAACCAAGTCCCCATTTGCTTCAGACGCTCTTCAAATACAATAGGAATGCGACCATCATGGGTGGGCCCAATATTCACCAAAAGATTTCCTCCACATGCTACTGTCTCTACAAGTTGCTGAAACAATTTAGGAAAATTATCAATACAAGATTCTAAAATTCAAAACATCTGTTTGAGTTTTTCCGGTGTAAATCTGTATTTCTGTTAGAATGCTGCCAGTGCACTGCTGTAGGTTGAAGCAAAGTACAACTGTTCACGTGAAGTGCCAATTCTATGAATCACTGCAAGCTTCTTATTCATGAGCTTCTCCTCCACTTCCGCCGATCCTTAAAAACTCATCTCTTTGCCCTGGCCGGGCTTGCCTGAGAACTGACGTTTAGTTAGAGTAGTTTTTAGTCTAGGTTTTTAAATTTTAGAGGGGGGTACTTTTTAAACTT
>JAPKID020000589.1:0-17400 GCA_026931265.2 Tropidonophis doriae | reverse complement strand
ACTTTTATCTGGATGTCTATGGAAACAAATGATTGATTGCATGAAATTGTGAAATGATATATGTATGTATCTCTTTCTACTTTGTAGGGAAAATTTATTGTATTGTTTTTTTTTGTATGAAGCCTCAGAGGTGGCCGACACCTCCAACATGAATGCCCTCAAAATATCTTATTCATATCTTATACCCTTTTCCTGTTATAAAATTTGTATAAAATTTGTAAAAAACAATAAAACTGTTTTTTTTTTAAAAAAAGAATACAACCATATGACTCATACTCATAAAACTGAGTATCATCAGCATGCTGAATGTATGGAACCTTAAAATGACAGGTGATCTCTTCCAGGTACTTTATGTAGATATTAAATAGTACTGGGGAGAAGACCAACCCCTGCAGCACTCAAAGGGGAACAGCTATCAAGCCAACATCTCCTTTCTTACCATAGTCCTGGTGATACCAGGATTTGTCTCTGCTATTAAATATGTATAAAAATACATCCAACAAAATCCCTAAAGAATTTTAAAGAACAATGTATAAACTGATCCTGAGATTCAGAATAAGTGCCTGACTTATGTTTAATTCATCAATTCAGATAATACATCCTATTCAATAATGTCCAAATCCATATGTCAAAAAATTAATAATGTCAAAAAATTTAGCTGCTCCAGCTCAAAAACTGTACTGCAATACCTGAAAATTTGCAGAAAAATGAAAAGGCCAATTTTCTAAGGCAAAAGATTAATGCATTGGAAGCCTCTTAGTTTATGTGAAACATGCATTGTATAGATACAAGATGAAAAAATTGCCCTCTCTCTCCTGGGGAGAATTACTGTCGGTAGATTTTTGCAAACTTCCTATCTGTTGGCAGGCCTCCAGGGTGTGGTTAGTAGACAAAATTTGTGTTTTGAGGAAATAATGCCTGAACTATGTTGAAAGCAAGCATGATTAAGATGGTGTGGGGACAGAGGATAAAAATAATTTTTGTATCTGTCATAACATTGGAGTTTTGTAATATGTATTTTCATCCAATTATGTCAAGCATGACAAATGTTCTCCTTTTCATTTTATTGAAACGGTATCTAAACCAAGATTGTAATTTGGTCCACAAGTTGAAGAAGGGAAAAGTTCCAAGTAATCCATGGTGAACTGAGCTATTTTTTGAATCACTAAATGTAGAGACAAGTCAAATCTATGTTCTGTATATACTACTTCAAGATGATGTCAGGCATACATTTGAAAAACTTGTAATGAATTTCTCACAACTGCTAATGCCTTTTGGGTGGAGTCCTCGGTGAAGAATTCAAATTCTAGGAAACCTAAGAGACAGTGCAACAAATAAGCAGAGAATGAGTATATTTAAACAAAAAGCAAAATGAAAAAAAATGATTATGTACTTCACTGAATTTGTTTATGTCTAATCATCTGCTCTAAACAGATCTGTTCCAAAAGCAAAGACTGTTCTTCAAAAGTGAATAAAACCAAAATAACACTGATTTCCAAAAAGCAATGCAAAAGAAATTCAAAGAAGACAAAAAGGGAACTTTCTCGCATTGCTACTCTTTCTAGTTCTCATACATCTAAAAAGGTACTTTATTACAAACAGCCATTTTAAAACTGTTTTTAATCAACTCATTTCCAATCAGCTGTCAGCAATATTCCTGCACATTCAGGTGATTTTGTTTGAAGTTTGATGAAATTCCTGCAGAGGTGTGGAGGCAAAATGATAGAATATCAACCCAGTTTCAGAGTTGTTTTAAGATCAGAAAAACAACCACTCCAATCCCCTCTTAAACCTTCTAAGAAAAAAATCCAACTCCCAAATAGACCTTTATGGTGGTATCATAACATCACTAAATGGGCTTCCATAATCCTTCAGAAGGTTGACTTTCCAATCTTCAAACTGCCCATCCTCATGTCACTTTAAACCAGTGTTGAAATCCAAACTTTTTCCCTACCGGTTCTGTGGGCATGGTTTGGTGGTGGTGGTGTCATGTGACTGGGTGGGTGTGGCTATGTAGTCATGTGACTGGGGGGGTCAAAAGACAGGAACTCACTTTAACTATGTCCTGCTGGAGTAGGAGGTTGGACTAGATGACCTCCAGGTACCTTCCAGCCCTAGATTGCTGTGCTTTCAAGGTATCCTCTGAAGCTGTGTCTAGTGCCAGTGTGTGGTTCTTCCTCCCTCTCCTTTTTCCCTCCCTCTCTCTCTCTCTCTCCCTCACTTTCATTCTTTCTTTTGCAACACCCACCTCCCACCCCCAGTTTTGGCCTAGCAGGCCTCAGGGAAGCCTCCTGGGAACAAAAACTGATCCCAAATGCTAAAAAAAAAGTTTTTAAAAAAGGTTATACCATTGCACAGCGTAGCTGATCGTTGGAACATTTTTTTACTTTCAGTTTGCCTTAATCGGTAACATTTCACCCCTGCCTTAAACATGTCACCTAAAGACAGCTGAATGGATGAACAATACCCCATAGGTTGGGTAGGCAAATACAATAATAATACAATACTGAAAGCAGTGTTAATGCTGTGTTGGAATAAATGTCCTTCTAGGTTCAGCTCCAAGTGGGGAAAAAGACACTGGAAACACGGAGGCTGCTTGGAAAGATGGTTTAAAGGTGGACAGGGCCACTTTGCTTGAGTCCTGAACATAAAAGGTGATCACATGATTCCATGTTGGGTGAAGAAGGACGAGAGGGAGAAGGGTTGAAAGTTCCTGGCTTTGTACTCTCTGTTCGGCCCCACCTCTCTATTTCCTGTTCCTGTGTAAGAAATGAATTCTGATTGGTTGTCAGACTCCCATGGGACCAAGTTTTGAGTTTCCAGATGCCATGTGGTTAGTTTATGTGGAAGGCTAATGTTATAGTGCTTTAATCCCATCACCCTAGAGCTGAAGGGGAGCACTCTTTATTATGTAGAATGCACTGGCTTGAGCATTTTAATGGGCCATTAAGGAAAGTGAGGGCTATTAAGAGTGAGTCTATTTCCTGCCTAAAAACATGTATCTCCATTTCTGATCCAGGGAAATATAATATTCTGCCTTTTCAATATTTCCTAGGATATTACATTTTTCTAGGGAAGGGGTGGGTGCTAACTTCCTACAGCTCTAAGCCAGTAGTTCTTAAATTTGGCCATAACCTGGGGTTAATGGAGCAATTTGTAACTGCTTGCTTATGAGTCAAACATTCACTTTGGGTTTGCTACAGTTGAGACATATATTGCATTATTGTTGTTTGTGAGAATAATGACATTATTTGAGACAGAAAAAGAGTAACAGGACATACTATTTATTTATTAAATTTATATGCTGCCCAGCTTGGCATTCAAGGCTATTCTGAGTTTAAAAACTCACTTTTGCTCTTTTTGCGCATGTATTGTGACATCACACATATTAAAAAGAATGGCATTGTGGTCTCGACAAAAATTTTCAATTCTGCAGATGCCTTTGGCTGGGAAAGTTGCTAAAAGACTGTCTCCCACCAATTGTTTCTTTTACAATCTGTCAGCTCATTCTTTTATTAAATCTTCTTTTTTATTCCCCAACTGACAGAAAGAATTCCCAACATGCATTTCTATGAAACAAAGGGTGACCGGGAGAGAGCAGAAGCCTGCGGTAAGCCAAAAAGCAGGCCTCTTTATCAGGTACCATCCACCTTTCTCCCTCACTTTTAACTGCAGATTTTTGCAAAAGAACAAACCCAGAGACAAATTGGTCTAGTGCTGAAGTACCAGGCTTGGCCAGGAGATGGTGAGTTCTAGTCTTGCAGCAGGCATGAAAGTGGTGTGATAACTTTGGGCCAGTCACTCTTCCCTCAGCTCAATCCTACTTCATGTTGTGAAGAAAATAGGAGGAGGAATATGTTCGCCACCTTGAGTTATAATAATGAATGCACACTATAAATAAAAAGTAAACTTAGGATTCATGGTTTTGATGATGAGACAAGCTAGATTATAGAAAGAAAAGAATAATGCTATAACCTTAAAATAAGAAGTAAATTTATAATTGTACTGCTGTGAAGATCAGAAGTCCTCGTGTATTTTTCTTTCTTTTCAATTCTGAATCCGTTTTTTTCCTTTCCCGCACTTTAAGCTTTTCTTTTCTTTTCTTCTTTTTACTTTAAATTACCATGTATTCGTTACTGAAATATTATCAATACTAATTACATTCATTATATATTATTTGGAGCCAAGCACAGCTACAGAAATCAGGACTGTTGGTTGAGTAACCGCGACCAGCAGCTGCAGGACTCCTGAAAGAAAAGGTGTTTTCACCTGTTTAAGGCCAAGGAGAAGAGGATATCTGAAAAGGATACATTAGTTCTAGAAAAAGAAATGGAGAAAATGCAAAGACCTGCAAATAGAATCAGCAAACGGCGTAGAACGGCTGTGGCAAAAGAAAGCAAGGTAGCGCCAACAGGCACCCTTGGGTGCAATCCCAAAACAGCTGAACACCATCGCCATTGACAAAATCACTTGCAAAAATCCACTTTATATGCAACAGCTTCCCTCTCGGGACACCTTTAATACCATGCTGGTTTCTTTTTTTTTCTTTTGGGAAAGCAGAATAACAGAGTTGGGAGGGACCTTGGAGGTGTTCTAATCCAACCTCCTGCTTCGGCAGGAAACCCGACACCACTTACCAATACCATCAAACAGGTCCCTGAGATAAAATCGCTAGGTGAATAAAAACGCCAAATCCAGTCTCAACATCTGACTGTCAGGGCGAATAATAATAATAATGATAATGATGATAACTAACAATAATAACAATAACACATCTGGTTGTACAATCAGCCACAACAAAAATCATTTCTCTTAGGTTGCATTTGCAACTGTCTTCTGCGCTATTTATGAATTGCATTAGATTCCTCGGGTTGTTTTCTCAGCTCATTTTTTCGCTTGGTGGGTTTGGGAAGCGTTGAACTGGAGAGGCTGTTTTTAGGAGGAAAGAAGTTTGATAGAAGTAAGAAGTTGGACGTTTTTAATTGGAAACAAGCACTTCAGAAAACGGAGAAAAGAAAGATGGCGTAGGTGAATTTGCGACCGGAGTAAGTGATAGAGAATCGAAATCATTTGCATCGTGGTTCCATGGTGTAATGGTTAGCACTCTGGACTCTGAATCCAGCGATCCGAGTTCAAATCTCGGTGGAACCTACCGCGTAAATCTTTTTAAGATAATTCCGAATTTTGTTTTATGGACGGATGGGGGGAAAAAAAAGAAGAATTAAAAATATATCTGCAAACTAAGATTAGTTTAAAGGTGAATATTCTTTCATTATGATTTAATAATAGTCGAAAAATCATGTTGCAATCCGATTAAAAGGGCTTTTTTAGAGTTACGCTCTTTAAAAGAACAGGGAATAGTTTTTATTGTAGTGTTTCAATTTTCTTCAACGGAGGATTGTCAGTCTGAGAAAAGCTTTCTTGTATAAAATGTTGCAGGTCCAGATTTAAAAGGAAACCAGGAGAACGTGCTAATGGAGGACTTTTCCAAATAAATGCCCGTCTCGTGGTTCTATGGTGTAATGGTTAGCACTCTGGACTTTGAATCCAGCGATCCGAGTTCAAATCTCGGTAGAACCTAAATTTGAAACACAACGTTTTAAATAGAGGCTGTTTTGTTTTTAGATAACAGCAATTTCTTGCTGAAGATGAAAATGTGTCTTTATTCGAAAAGATCTCTGCAATAAACGGGCTATTTTATAAGGTTAGCCTACTTTGCTACCCATCACTAACCCTACTCAAAGACAAAATCAATTGCTTTGGGTACAAAACGTATAAATTGTGAATTGCTATAATTTATGAAAACTACCCAGCTGGGAAATTTTGCTGGGATATTGATTCAACAATGGCTTTTTGGCAGACAAAAATCTGAAGGGTTTCCTCCAGAGTTCTTGGCTGCTTGATTTTTACAGGACAGGGTTTTTCATAATGCAAGCAAGGACCTTCTTGCTGTGTAATGGTGCCTAAAAAAGCAAATTACAGATAGTCCTCGACTTAGGACCACCATTGAGCCCAAAGTTTCTGCTGTTAAGTGAAACATTTGTTAAATGGGTTGTGCCTCATTTTACCACCTTTCTTGCCACAGTTGTTAAGTGAATCACTGCAGTTGTTAAGATAGTAACACGGTTGTTAAGTGAATCTGACGCCTCCGTTGACTTCGGTTTATCAGAAGGTTCAAAAAGTGATCACGTGACCAGAGGACATTGCAATGGTCATAAATGTGAATCAGTTGTCGAGTGTTTGAATTTTGATCATGTGACTAAGGGGAGGCCGCAATGGTCATAAGTGTGAAAAACAGTCATAAGCCACTTTTTTCAGTGCTGTTGTAACTTCAAACGGTCATTCAACAAACTGTTGTAAATTGGGGACCTCTACTTGTACGCCTTAACTCTGGATGTATGAGGGTGGGTAGGTGGGTGGTGGCTCTCACCACACTAATCCTCAGGATGAAACCTGCGGCAGGGAAGTAAAAGTGTGTATGTTATTAAGAGAGATTTGGAAATCTTCTGGTGCAACTGTAATTATGGGCAGGATTAGGGTGGATTTCTTTTTTTGAAAACACATTTTCTTTTAAAAATGTTTCTTTAATGCAAGAAGAAACATTCCCACCCTGCAAAAGTGATGAGTGAGCAGAGACCACCCGGGAGCAGAGAAACTCTGCTCTTTGTAACTTTCTCTAGAGGCAATTCATGTATTTCAATTTAATTAAAGCTTCTGCAATTGGGAAGCCTGACTAAGCTTCTGCCTTTAACTACCAAAATCTGGTTTAGTTACTTACTCATACTACTTGCTTACTCATCAAGAGCACCACAAATATGCATTGTAGCAGCCCAACGGGGCCAGAATGCAACCCAAGTTATTTTAGTTCAGGGGTGTCTAATCTTGGTGACTTTTGAGACTTGTGGATTGCAACTCCCAACATTCCCAGAATTTATTTCAGAATTAAACCGTGGTTAAAACACCGGACTGTGAGTTCAAGTGCAGCCTTGGCCATGAATACCAGCTGGTCACTCACTCTTAGCCCCTCATCTCACAGGGTTATAGTTGTGGGAAAAGGAGGAGAAAAGTGTGTTGGATATGTTTGTTGCCTTTAACAAAGGGGTCATTGCAACTAATTAAGACAGTGGACCTAATGGATCAGATGCACAGTTGACAAAACATTTTGATAACCTTGAACTTAAAAATATGTTGTTATAATGCTCAATAATACTCAATAAAAGAGCTCAATAATGATCAATAAAAGAGCTCAATAATGATCAATAAAAGAGCTCAGTAATGATCAATAAAAGAGCTAGGGTCAAGTAAGTCTATAAGTCCAATCTTCCAATGCTTCCACTCTAGATGCTTAATGTAAGAAGCTCTCCCTTTAAGGGTACTTGCTGACAATTTCATAGAATGTTATGATTAGTAGGTTAATGGTGTAACAGATTTTGTAATGATGACCTCCTGCAGCTCACATTTTGCACAGCCACAGATCCAGCATATTAACAACATTTCACATCTGGGGCTTTTTCATAAGTATTGATATCTTTCTGAGATGCAAAAAGGATGATACCATCCAGTTTTCCATCATGGAAAGACATCAATGTACTTCAAAGGAAACAAGCTTTGCTTAACATACTGTAGATCACCCCACCATTTTTCCCCAACCAAAATATATGGGAATTTATGTCACAGAGTATTTTGAATACTGGATCTGTTTATTTAAAAATCTTTTACCGATATCCGTATTTTCCAAAGCCTACCATGCACATACATTACAAGCAGTTAAAATATGTATAACATCAAGTTAAATTATATAAAAGAGGCTGCATATCCTTTGAAAATGATTCAGAAGACCTGCTAAGAATGTAGTACCTCCCCACTGTTCATTAAAGCAGCCTGTCTTTTTTTCAGGTTTCTATGAGTCTGTAAAAAGATGAATTAAACTGACTGACTATTAAAGACCCACAAAATTCTTGTCTTTTGCATTAGTGATGTGGCTACTTTAATGAACACCAGAAAAAGTGGATTTTAACACATTTCTTCTGAACTATTGTCAGACTGTGTAAACCCTAGTATTTAACATAGGATGTGGCCCATTTGTATATACAAACACATTAGAACAGAATAAAAAAGTCAGAATTGGGAGTGGGGGGACAAAACATCCAGGGTAACTGCCCCACCCAATGAATAATTCCCCCACCTACAATTAGTAATAAATTACATTGCCACCATAACTTGAAGGTATTAAAAACTGTGCTTCTATACTTTTGCCTTGCTTCAGAAATTTAGGCAAGCTTGCTTGGGTACATTCATCCAAAATTCCTTTTCAATTGCATAACTGATAGGTGTGGAAGGTATTCTTAGAAAAGACCATCTTTCAGCCCCAGAAGAACATTCTTGTGATAAAAAGGAATCTCTGTGTGTAATATGCAGGCCCATCTTTGATATACCTTAATGGGCTGATGTACTTGAATGCCAAATGCTGTGAAAAAGTAGCATGAGAATGTCCTTTTATATTTTAATGTACTACTATGCCTATACATACTTCGCCTATTTTAAATTCCTTTCCTCCATGCAGATAAATTTTAGTATGCCTTTTTATTCTGGTATTTATTTTTTGTTACTGTTTTATTGTTTCAAAGATATTATGAATACAGGCATGCAGTTTTATAGCCCAATTAATATGTATAGTTAGTACATAAAATGCACCTCTTCTTCCCAAAATCTCTATTCCAAAAACCAAATCACTTTATGATTGCTTGATTTCCTGTGCCTCTTTCCTATTCAGTTAGTCCTGGGTAAAAATCGAATGCCTTTGTTGGGATACCACTGAACCACCTCACATTTGAAGGTTGCATTTTCACAACATATAAGTCATAATATCCCTATTTTATGAATTTATAAACTGGCAATTTAAGAACATCCAATAATTTGGGATTCCCAGTGAAATCACATCCGAACTTATGCATGTTGAGATAAGAACATCTAATGAAAAAGAAAGCATGGAACAGGCCAAAGGCAGCAGAGTTTCAAAGGATCTGACAAAACAAAAGAACAGAAGAAATGGAAGAAAAGAATCATCAAGCTTTGTAGCATTTTTTTTTTCTTCCTGAGCAGAGTATTCAAAGTGGTAACTCTGTATATATGCTTGAGAGATGTGATTCAGAATAGGGCAAAATGGACTCACATTACTATTTTGGAGCATAAGAACTGCTGATCATTTCTTTCATTGAGCATGTACTTGAAAGTGCACCTCAGTATTGTATAGGCAGCTCTTAAAATATAAACCTATCATGTCTACTAAAAGAAATCTGGGTTTATTAGGACATCTCCCAGGGAGAGCGATCTTCTTGGTCAAGTGCTACATGAACTTTGAGGGTGTGACATCACATGCTTAGAAACAGTATATACATATTCAGCATATGATCCATGGAAAGAAGTCTTATTCTTGTTCTCCTTTTAGTAATTCAGCTCCAAAGTGTTCATTTATCCCAATGACATGTTCAAATTTTGCCTGCTTGTGCACAGAGTGACCATTTTGGAATGGAACAGTCCATAATAGGGATGAATAGAACTACAATCTTCCTCCACATATTAATGTATCTCTCTTGATATCTACCTTTTTTAGAAAGATTATCAGTGACTGATCTGCATGGACGCTGCTATCACCATTAAAATTTTAACAAGTCCAGGAAAATCCAAAAACTTAATAGCGTTTCTAGGATGAAGTCACTGAACCATCTTTTCTTAAAACGTCACTTAGAACTTCAGCATTAGGCAAGCTGAAAATAATTATAGTACATCTTAAATCAAGTGACCTCTTTTCCCCCAAATATTCTGGCTTTATGATGTTTGCCTATTCTAGCTTGACCTTTGCCCATTTGATTTAATGATCTGCACTTACAGTACTCGTTGTCTTCTCAGAATTCCTCAATCCATTCCAGCACTGTTGATGACACAAACCTCCCAAATATATTTTTGAACGCTGAGGAATCCAGGTTTGTCTTAAGACACCAGGATCCCAATATTCTCAAGAAGAAATCAATGCCAGTGAGAAGGAGCAAAGGGCCCTGTTCTCGGAACAGTTGAAGAAGCTAAATAAAGCTGACCAAATGAACATTCATTTCTAGCAGAGGTCAATGTTCCTACTGCTCTCTCAGACTAGTGTAAACACAGACATTCTTTTTTGCCATAATTAAGAAAATAGGCCTTACTTTCTGGACACTACATTAGTAGCAGACGGTTTTTATCATATTTTGGCATCTTACTATGTTTGGTAATAATATGAAGTCTTAAATCAGTGAAACTTTAACCTGAAATCATTCTGAGCACATTCATGGTATTAGATTCTTGGCACACAGGCCTTGAGTACCGAAGGGGTTAGCATTGAAGCACTTTGTAGCAGGCCCTGATTTTCCTTCCAATATACCTTAACAGGTATATTGATGATTGGGCTAGAGTTCTGGTTAAATAAAGATGCACCACATTTACACTGAGACAGTTGTGTTTTGACTCTGCACAACCCCAATGAGGAAACAAATGCAGTTCCAGTTCTGAGCATGCTTTACAAGGTTGTGCCTCCGATCTCAGTTGCATAGCATAGTTTTGACAGTGCTGCAGGTCCATCAACCCTGACGCATCTTATAATCGGATTGGTCACCATTTGATGTCATAACTGTTGGCAGCTGGTTTTTCCATGCTGTATTTAGTATGCAAAGATTCCTGGGCTTTGTTGGACTCCATTCCTTCTAGCCATTCCTGATAAAGCTTCTGCACTTGCCCGTTAGTTTCAGGAATCTGAACAGGAACTGTGGCATATACATCCTCCATCTGCTTGAGAAGGGCTTTATCTGGTTTTCCGTCTTCAGTCTGGGCCTGGCCATTCCCATTTAAACAACCTACACACCAATGACCAAAACAAGAGGAGAAATTGGTTTACTCAAAAACATGGAGTGGGTTTATTCACCAGGATTCTGTGTAGTCTATTTTTGTGTGATCTTTGCATCCCCATATTCATTTACCCTGCCTATGACATCCCCAAATGTTCACATAAATATCTTGGACTAATAAGCCTCCCCACTTAAAATCTGCTAGGTGCAGTTTCAGACAGTACTGTCTTAACTAGAATTAGCATCAGCAACATTAAAGGTTTTAATTACTGCATGTGTGCAGGCTGTTTTTTTTTAACTATAGAGGGTGATGCAGAAGTTGCAGGTTTGGTGATTACCTCCAGGGCAGGCTAAAACTTCGACAAAATGATAGGAACATTTCCCCTTTTTCAATTTCAGAATCATATTCTGGATATTTCGAAAGCCATAGGCCGCTGCAAAACGGAGCACTGTCTCACCATCCTTTTCTAGGGTAACCTCCTGAAAGTCTTTGTTTCTGAAAAGAGAGGGGGGAAAGGATTTCTGTTTTGGTCCCAAACAAAGCAAACAAGCGAAAGAATATGGATAAGATTCCCTATTTCATCCTCTATATCTGATGGCCACAAATGCTTTCTACGAATTTCATCTGCTCATTTTTGGAAGGAATATGACCACTCTTTCCAAATGGTTTCATTATTTTTTTCTGAAAGTGAGATTACAAATGTAATAAATTTATACATATGTGGTATAGGGGAGTGTGTGTGTTTATTTATTTAGGACTATGACATAGGCCCTTAGTAGCTCTCATATGCCTTGGTAGCTCAGCAGGTAAAATAATGAGTAGGTCCTCACTGTTAAAAAAAAACCGGTGGGGGGGGGGGAATACTGGCAGTGTGACGATACCAATTCTTTATTGTCTGGCCCTGCATTGGTTCTTCGTGTTCTTTTCAACTTAATCCAACACGTTGTTTTGCACACTTTCTTATGTAAGTGAAATGCTCTACTATTCCCCCTCCCTCCCAAAAATATCATTTCATTGTGGTTTTATTATGACTGATTTTACTATGATTAATTTTATTTGTATCAATCTAGTCTTCATAAAGGAAGGCTAATAACTGGTCTTAAAGAGTCCAGGTCTTGGGATTTTCATAGCAAGGGACAGTCTTTGCCTCTCTAATTCAGAACAATTTTATCCTGCAGGCAAAAGGGCCAGGCTCTGAAGCTTCAGAAAGTGGCTTTGTAGACAGAATTTCCCTTTGGAATTCTTGTGCCTAAAAGCAACTTCAACTCAAGGGTCCCCAGCCTTCCAAAGCTTATCGGATGTCTTAAACACTGATTTAAAAAATCCACCCAGAAATAAACAACGGCTGCTAAGCAATTGCATGCTTTATTTACAGTGTTTTAGAAACAAATCCAATACTGACCCATGAAGTGAAGGCTTGTATACAAAACAAATATGTAAATAAGGCAGGATCAAGGCCTTAAGTAAATATTATAGCCAACAAAGTAGCCTAGCCTTCATAAATCTGTGCTGCCTTCGTAAAGCTGGACTGCATTAACTATGCTGTCTTTCCGAAGGTGTTCTGAAGATTGCACAGCTTTGCAAATAAGAGCTCAGTTTGACGAAGGCTCACGAGTCCCGTATAGTAAAAGTTTGCCAGAGAAACTGGGTCCAAAAAGGAGTCAGCAAAGAGAGTGAAGCTCTCCTGCTTTGGTTGTGATGGTTGGGTGCAAAAGGCAAAATTCGGTGTGGGGAACTGGGAGAGAAGGCAGCTGGGTGAATGAATGCTTGCTGGGGCTTGCTGGGAGCTTGAGGTTTTCTGGGGTGTGGTAAGCAACCTCAGAACTATGAGGTTCTGGGGCTGCTTGCTGCCCTGTAAGACAGGATGCAGGGTAGCCAAAAGGGCACAGATGCATGGGGGAGATAGGCGGGTGGGGGAAGTTGGAAGCAGTCTCTTAACTTTCTGAGGCTCACAGCTGAGAGGGACCAAGCCCAGAAAGGCTTGGAGTTAGTACTTAATGAGCCACGATTTTCAGTTAATGATCGCAACAGGGAATAAACACTGAAATTGGTGCACTCACATAGCATCTTGCTTTATGATCACACTGACTTACAATGGCCATCCTGCACCTGATTTTTATATGTTGAGGACAACCTGTATGTGTGGCTTGAAAAGCAGTTATTGTCTCTGCTTAACTTTTAGTTAAGCAACTTACTTTAATATTTTGTAGGTGATCTCCTTAACTTCAGTGTTGAATAGTTCCTTTGCAGCATGTTTAAAGATGTGCTCTAGGTAACCATCTGATCTTCCATCATGCCGATTTACCTCTTCATTTATGCCACCAAACCTGTTAAGCAATAAGGGGAGAGTCAGGAGGTGGAAAACCAAGGTCACTTTGTATAAATGGCAACTTTGACCCCTTAAACGTTCCTGATTATGTTATCACTCCCACAGGCATGAAATCCTCTTATCACACGGCACATCTGGGCATGTGCAGAACCTTCTGCGTATGCGCAGATCTGTGATGATGTCGGGGTGGGTGGGAGGAGCCATGCACTGCCACCACTACTGGTTCACCTGAACCGGTGTGAACCAGCAGAATAGCACCTCTGCATTCCCAGGCAAAAGGCTGATGCTGGCTGAGAGTTGAGAACAATAGTGCAGCATATCTAGATTGGGGAAGGATGCACTGTAGACTTTAGTACATATTTGTGCATCAACAGTTGCAATATACTACCTAACCATAAAAAAGTAAAGGTTTCCCCTGTCCATTTTATCTGACTCTGAGGGGTGATGCTCATCTCCATTTCCGAGCCAAGGCAGCCCCAAAACCTTTCCATGGGCATGTGGCAAACATGATTGCATGCTGAGGCACACAGTACATTTTTACTTCTCCACTGAGATGCTATCTACTTATCTATTCGCACATGCCTGCTTTTTAACTGCTAAGTGGGCAGGGACTAAGGCAAGTAACAATTGAGGTCACCCTGTTGTGAGGCACTCAGATTCTCAAAGTGGTGCTGTCAACTTTCCAACTGGCAAGCTCAGTGTGTTTACCTGCTGAGCCATCGTGTCCTCACTTAACCACAGTAAAGGAATAAAAACTTCTGCCACCCATACTCATATTATGTGGATATGTGCATTTGTGTAGCCCTTGGATTGGAATAAAAAGTTGTTATATGTGCATGACAAATCCTAGTTTGGAAGAACAGCATACAAATGTTTAAAATAACAGATAACTGCAGCTGTGAATGGTGTTTGTGATCTTCCATTTGATCTTGTAAGCATGTCTTTTCTTCTGTAGTTGTTTGGTTTTCTATAGACTAAATGACGTATTTATCCTGCAGACAAATATTGCTAAAGACAATGTTTCTAATAAAATGGGAAACAACTTGCTCTTTCAGAAGACAAAAAGGTTAAAAGTGGCATTTTTAAAAAAAAAAACTTTAAAATCTAAGAATTATATTATGGTGAAAGTCCTTTAACACCTACAAGAGTTCCACCATAAGTATAAGTATAATCTTTATTGTCATAATATAAACCATAAACCACAATATAATTCTTAGATTTTAAAGCAAATCTTAACTGTTTTTAAAATGCCACTTCTAGCAGTTTGTCTTCTGAAAGAACAGTTGTCGCTGCTTGCAAACTATCCAATGTTCGACAGTGAGGAGGCTTCCCACTTATGTGCTGTGATAAACATTCCATGCTTCTACAGCAAGTGCACCTCAGGACAGGCATGTAGGTCCAACGTCAACTCCACAAAGCAAAGCTTATGTGTCCCAGTAATGCATGCTGGGCATGCCACTCCATCATCTTTGCAAACAGCACAACAATAACATTCACTTCTGCACTACAGTTCAGAGCATATGGCAGTGTTACTGTCAGGGGTTGTAGAAGCTCACATTAGCAGAAGTCAATCTATCTGGCAACATCAATATTTCACTTGGATGGGAACTGCTGAACTCCCATCTGGCTCGTGTCATTTGCTCATATGTTGGAGGGAGGGAAGGAGGAGCTGCTGGCTGTTTCATCGTTTTGTTCTTGTGTCTGCTGGTAAATAAGATGAAGCCAACAATGAAGCTGGCTGATACTTCGGTTCTGCAATGGATGGTTACAGGACAGCCAGCAAGAAAAGTGATGGGGATGGGGAAACAGTCCAATCCATTTACCCAAATATAACCAGAATCTCTGGATACACAAGTATTTTTTGCAAGGATGGCATGCTGAAACAAACCAATTTTTAACAGGATCGTCACTTTATGTAGCACAATGTGAAGGCCCTAATAATTCATATCTGTGCTTCTGAAATGCTTCTGACGGAGATGCCTAAGGTGACAGTTTTTAGAGAAATCATGAAACAAAAAGCTCATCAAAGCTACTTACAAGGTATCAAAGGACACCTCACTTATTTCTTTCAATGATATTTTTCTTTGCTCCATCATTTGGAAGACTTCACCTGTGTGGGGGGAAAAAAACTTTCTTACATATGTAACAAGGTTACTAAGCACAAATTCTCAAGGGAATTCTCTTCTTTTTCTAGACGGTTTTTTTTTAGTCTCCCATCTGCAAAACAGCTTTCAAGGTCCCTGGAGGGCTTCCATCCAAATATTAGCTAAGTCTGAACTTAGTTGACTTCTAACTGGTTCTTCCCTCAGGTGAGGTAGCCAAACACGTTGTTGTTGTCACTCCGAAACTGAAAGTTATCCTCTCCTAACACCCAATAACAAATGAAGATTCATTAGTACTCAAGGGCAATAAAGGTATTTTGGCATTTGAGATAAAAATTGTACAAGGTATTTCTGTTTGTTAAAATCGGAAAAAGAATAAACTATGTCAGAAACCTTACATACCCATGGACATTCTCCCCAATGATAGGGCTGACTCTGTCATGTTTCAGTTTAAAGTATATGAAACACAGAAACATGACAGTCTTCTCAATCACAGCTTACTTTACAGTGATACATTTGTCCCAGCCAGTCTCAGGTTGGAGTCATGGAAAAGTGGCACATGAGATTCTAGGAAGTTAAGTTCCCAGGGGAGAGTGAGAGGATGGGAGAGAAAATTCAGCATCTATATATTCTTTTGATATTACAATTGCATTTCCCCATTGTCTGTTTTATATATAATCAGGGAAGATCTTACCAGAAATATTTCCTATAACCATATACATATGTCCAGCAGACACAAAAATAATGCAATATAATATCAAATATTAAAAATGACTATTATCGCAATATTTCAAAATGTAAACTACCCAGGCTTCCAATCCTTCTCCTTTTCTCTTAAAATATCCAATTTTACCTATCCTTACTGTTACATGACTGTAGGTCCTCCTACAATGTCCTTGTTAAAAGAAATTTGAGTAAAAGGAAATGTAGCATATTGTAAAGAATATATTACCTGATGTTAAAACGCAATCTACATCTTGAGAGTTATACAAATGGGTATAAAAGTCTCCTCGTAATGCTTCTAACTTTTTGTCATAGCAAGGGGCCACCACAATATGGAAAATTTTATCAGGGGATAGATGCTAATAGGAAAAGAGAAAAAAAGAAAATACATTACACACACACATATATGGGGCAACATTTTTTCAGAAAGCTTTTCTTACACAATTTGGATTTGTGGGCATCTTGATGCTCTTCAGCTTGATTGTTTGCATACAGATGTTTCATGTTCTAATTAGGCAATATTATCTGTCTGCACTGATGACGTTACCTAGTCATTTAACATCAAAATGACTTAGTAGAAAGGATGAGTGCTAGCAGAAGCCCACTTGCTCAGCAGTACAAGCTGATGTTAGAGAAGGGTTCCAGGTTGGCTGAAGGCTTTGCAAAAGCTCATATTTACTAGAGCCAGATTTTAAATTTGCTAAATGGACAAAACCCTTAACAAAATGATCTGAGGAATGAACATCTGAGACGAGAATGAGAAAATAACATTTTGCTCTCAAAACTGTTAGAAGCCCAAATTAGAAGCTTCAAACTCATACCTGCTGCCTGGCAAAATAATTTTTCACAAGGGAACCCATGATCTGCTGTGGTGACTTCGCAGTGCAAATATGTGGGATTACCATGCTGGGCAGGACTCTCTCTGTATACTGAATCCAACCTAGAAGGCACAAACAAAATTAGTAAAAGAGGGTCTGAAGTGTGTGCAAAAGAAGTTAAAATTTAATCAAATTAAAAAGATGAACCCAAAGCCATGTTTCAAAAATACTACATCACTATGAAAATGAATTGTTAATAAAGAAATTATTCCAGCAAGACATGTGGATATAGTTAGTTTTGTTTTCTGACATTTCAACATCACATCACCGAGGGATCATCAGGCTGAAGACAGTATGGATTTGGGAAACATTTCCAGACTTGGATTGTTACATGAGAATTGGACTAATGTATTTGGTCCAGGAACTATTCGCTATAGAAACAATGAATGCCGGATTCATAGAAAATCTTACATTTGCAATATTATTCTCAGGCTTGGTGTTTAGAAAAATCCAAATTATTGCCATAGGTTTTCAGCAGATACCTTCTTCCTCT
>JAPKID020000588.1:0-17403 GCA_026931265.2 Tropidonophis doriae | reverse complement strand
GCCAAAAGCAGGGGGTCATGCACATAGCATTATGGGTGTGGCACGCCCACGTACGAACCCCCTGCACTCCCCCCGCTTTCGGCATGCGAGCCAAAAAAGGTTAGCCATCACTGTGATATTGCAATGCCCCCGTGATATTGCCCTCAGTATTTTCATAACCCAAAAGCAACTGGGCAGCCTTAAATTATTCTAGATGCATTCTGTATTAAAATAGTGTAGTTAACACACACACACATCCTGGCCAATACCATCCAGCAACAAAATACGTATATAAAATCTGATGCACTTCAATATCTATTTTATTCAAAAAGTGATGTTAGGTGAGAGAGACAGACTGACAGACAGACATTTGGGCTTTGAATGAGCTTGTATTCTGATTGGTTGTCAGACTCCCATGGGCCCTGCAGTGGCAACTCGTAGAATGTCCTGAGTTCCAAGTTTGGTTGACTCTTGCTGGGTGATGAAGTAATGAAAGGGCTTTGGGATTCCTATTATGACTCTGCCTGAAGGACGTAGATCTTTGTTAGGCAGAATAGACTGGCCCAAGCTTCATGGCCCATTAACAAAGGGAGGGGGCTGAGTTTCTGCCCCCCTTTTAGCAGAAATGTTCTGCCCTTTTAACATTTTCTAAAATATCTCATTTTCCTAGGAGAGGGGTAGGTGCTAACTTCCTAGGGTTACCATATCTTAGCTACAAATTCTGGCTACTAGATGGAGGGAAATCATCCATTGAACAAATAGTTCTCAACTTACAACCGTTAGTTTAGTGACCATTCAGTTACAAAAGCACTGAAAAATGTGACTTATGACTGTTTTTCAAAGTTACAACCTTTGCAGCAGCCCCACAATGGTTCATATTTATGACCATTGTTGTATCCCAAGGTCATGTGATCACCTTTTGCGACCTTCTGACAAGGAAAGTCAATATCGAAGCCAGATTCACTTAACAACCAGGTTACTAACTTAGAAAACTGCAGTAATTCTCATAACAACTCTGGCAAGAAAGTTCATAAAGTGGGCAAAAATCAGTTAACAAATATTTCACTTAAAAACAGAAATTTTGGGCTCAATTGTAGTCATAAGTCGAGGACGCCATGTATAGTGAAACTGCAATTTCATCCATGTTCTCCTGCCAGTAAGGAAAAAATACATTGGAGGCTGGGTTGGGTGCCTTTAGTTTTATTTAAAAGTAATTATTGTTATCTTGTATGATTAAAGAGCCAATGTAACTATAATGAGAAAACATTGAATATATTAAATATCAGCAGGGACATCAAATGCAATTATAATATCTTTCTGTTTTAATATTATATTAAATAATAAATCTTTTGGTGGTGGGGGTGTAGTGATTCATTTCTCCTGTCAGGCACTGTGTCAATCTTATTCCTTTGAAGGCTCTGATTGGTGAGGTCCAGGGCAACAGCTCCTCCTCCCGTTTGCCTCCGTGAGGAAATCGCTGCCACGTCGAGATTCCTTACAACTTCGCCGCCGTCCAATCCCAGGCAAGGCATGACGCGCCCTGTCAGGCTCGCTAAGGAGCATCTCTTCGACTCCGATCATAAAAGAAAAGCGGGGCGGGGACCAGCCACCAATCAGGACGGAGGAGACCGACGACGCGTTCGCGCGCTCCCCGCGCTCCCCAACCGACGGCTCCCTGAGCCCCACGTGACCGTCCTCGTCGCCCCCGTGCGGGGCATTTCAGGCGCGCGTGCGCGCTAGGACGCTGCGGCCGCCGACATTCGGCGGCGAAGGGTGACGTTGCTCTCTCTTAGGTCGCGGGAGGCCGAGGCGGCGCTTCTCCCCGCCGAAGCCAGGCGCCCAATCGCCGGTCCTTTTTTTTCCAGCCTGCCGACGGAGCGGAAGGGCGGCGGAACCGCCGAGGGCCTCCCAAATTGGTACCGAGGCGATGTGTTGGCAGTGACGTGAGCGCCTGCTCGGTGTCCGCTGGAGCCATGGCTGCACCGAACTGGCTGGAGGCCGTGGCCCAGCAGGCCGAGGAGGTGTCCGCCCGACTACGGGACGTGTTGTCGTCCGGGGTGGGTTTGCTGCGTTCCGAGCTGGGCCTGCCGCTGCCTGCCGGTCTGGAGCCGCAGCATCTGCCCACCTGGCTCGTCTTGCTCTCCACGTCACTTCTGGCGCTGCTGCTGCTGCTGGGGCTCCTGTGGGCCGCGGCCTGCGCCCGTGGAGGGGATGCGCGCAGAAAGCCTTCCAGGAGGGCGACCGAGGTGGGCGAGGAGGACGACGACGACGACGAGGACGAGGACGAAGACGAAGAAGATGAGGAGACGGCGGCCACCCCGGGCTTGACGGGAGGCGGCGTCTCGAACAAGGGGCCTCCTGGGACTGCCACGATGGTGCTGCTGAAGGGGGAAGAGCAGAAGAAGCGCAATAAAAAGAAGGCAGCGGAGAAAACCGGCCGGGTGGGTGCCAGGGCGACGGGTGTCAAAGTGGCTGTGAAGGAAATGTGGGTGTTTCAAGGGCCTGGGTTCAAGGCACTTTATTCTGCCTGAGATTTGGGGCTTTTCTACATGCCTCTTGGCTTTGAAATTTGCCTCTCCATGCCTTCACGTGTTCCCTGTCATGCCTCCCCACCCCCATATTCTGAAATTAATGTCAGAAAATGGGTTCCCCACAACAATGTAATGTGTAGTTAGATTCTCTCCCCTCCTCCCCAAATATCACTATGATAATCTGCAATCTTCTAAGAGCCTTTTGAGGTTGCAGTGCTCATGTGATTGCTCTCGTGTTGGGTCACTTACTACAGCATTACTGGTTTTCTGTAGTTTGGTTTTTCTTTGTAAGTAATGTCATAGTAATCTCTAACTATTTAGTCAGGTTTTTAATTAAGAGGCAGTAGATAAATACCATGCATCTATTCAGAATATTTACGCATGTGTCAAAAAAGTTGAGGATCCATATCTGAGTTTCTTAACTTTGCTGCACAGAAAATCTGTGAAGCAATAATAACCCTTGGCTGGACTACAAGGTCAGACTAACATTTGCTCACGTGGCATTGGTAAATGTTTCTAAATGTTTCTTAATCAACTTAATACTAGTTTTAAATACAGAATTCAGTGGATTTGATTCAGTTAAACTTGTTTCAGCATAAATATTCATTGCTTGATCAAGAGAAATATTTAATGAATAAATTATTTGTAAAAGCTATCATAGAAATATGCTGTTCATACACATTTAAACATTTTTGTCCTGCTATAAAATAGTGCTTGAGATTTTAAAATTTTGTTCAGAAATATGTGCAAAAACAAATTATTCATGACCACATTATCAGGTGCACTGGCATATTTGAAAGGTTTATAGGCTTAAAATTATATCTAAACTACAGTAAGCTTAGATTTCCAAAGTTAGAATCAAAAGTTTATAATACTACAGATTCTGGCACATATCTTGTTTGTTTATTAATTTCAGTGTATTAAAGCAGTGCAGTATGCATTTGAAATAAACTATTTTATAAGCATTATATTGGAAGCATTAATATGGAATTGAAAAATCCATTAAGAGACATTGTATTTAGAATTGTATGGTCTTGGTTATATATTTGGATGAGCTCAACTATTTTCATAGTCAAATATAGTGAAATAATTTCTGAATCAGTGCTTGGCAACTTGAGTCCAGATATTTTAGACAATGACTTTCATAATTGAGATTGATAATACAGGTAGTAATTGTTCATTGAAATCCAAACTTATCTGAGAAGCATCAGCTTGCCTACACTTGGTTTAAGCCAATGAATGAAATTATTCTTAAAAAGAATTGGATTGCTTGTCTGGAGTTCATCATGCTCTGAAAGAGAAATCCCAATTAATGTGCTTCTGAATCCACCTTTGCATTTTAATATTCCAGGGGAATCTGCCAACTTTTACAATTGCTTTTTCTTCTGGAAACCTACTTTTTGGTAGGGCTTTGCAAGGCATTTGAAAGAGCTGTTACAATATCCATTTGTGCAAATGAAGCACTTCCCTTGCTAAAGCAGATGTGTCTTTTGCAAAAAAAAAAAAAATGATTTTAAAAGTCCTGTAGTTTGTTCACATTAATTGTGTAGCAATTCACTTCTTTCAAAAACCTTGCCAGCTGGCAGTTTCATATATTCTGAAAAACATCTTTTATGCTCTTCAGAAACTGGGTACAATTCAAGTTGCTATTGTTGATTTTATAGCCCCAAATTGCTATGATAAAAGGGGTGTCATTTAATTAGCAGTTCTTCTGGGTCTTAGTCACTGATTCAGTAGATGCCAGCATGCATTGCTCCAGTTGTGCAAGCAGTATTACTTCTTTATTACAAATCTGCTTGTTATGTACAGAGGCGGAAGAAGTGGATCATTTAGGTCAGGGAGATAACCATCTCTATGAAGAAACTGCATCCTGATGCAGGCTAACGATCATGGGAATAAGCTTTCCTTGTGCCTCACACAGAAAGAAGAAATGGATGCAGAATAGGTCCCAAAGATGTGAGAGACCATCATAGAAATTTGAATATAAAAGATATGAGGGAATGACTGAAGAGTGAAAACTGCTGAGTGCTTTCCCCAGTTCCATTGAATGGCATAGGAAACTGCAGTGATTGTATTGTATATTCTTTATCCCTTTATGTTTACAGTGGAATTTTGTGCATGCAATTACTATTCTGTTCTATTCATTCCGGGTATAACTCTGCAAGACAAAACTGATCATATTGAATTAGCAGTGATATTAGCATGATGCAATGCTCTGAATTTGAAGGAAGAAGATGCTTTAGAATACTTATAGCACCTACTGACAAGTCATTAAACATATCTTGTCCTGGGGTTATATAACAGCTACAGAGGACTTTATTCCAGGAAAGAACATTTCTGCTTTAAAGCAGTTGCTGAGATGTCTAATGTGAGTAGCTAAATACATCTTTACCCAAACAAATCTAGAGCGTTGCACAGATTTAGTGTTAATAGTGAAGTGGAATGCCTGGTCTTCATCATCAGAGAGCTTGTCTGCATGTTGAGATGTTTTTCTTTGGGGCATGTGAAGCAATATTCCTTCTGAGAGAGTGTATTGAGCGATAGAATCAGAGAAGGTATTATATTCACATATGTGAAGAAGGAAGGAGAAAGATTTGTGATAGAAATTATTCTGTCAAAAGTATTATTGTTTTATCTTTGAGTTTTCTGCCCAGCAACATTAAGTTGTAGTTGGATCTGGACCTATGCTCCAAATTTGATCACATCAGTATACGTTTTGAAAACCATAGTTAGAGCATAATTGTATTTAATCTGGTATCCAAATTATCAAAAAACAACAATTGTTACTGAAAATTTGGCTTTAGAGCAATGTATTTTAATATTTTTTCCAGTGGTGATGGTTGCATAATGTAAGGAATTTGTTGGATCCCATATTAGGTTTTCACTGTTTTATACTGCACAACTAATATCTAGTTAAAATACATCATATCTGATTTGAGAAGGCATGGTCTGTAGCATAACTGAAAGAGGTAATCTACTACTCTTGATACGTTTTTCTTAGATCCAGGTGAGCTTTCAATTTACCTGTCGTGTCATACTTAACTGTTCTCGATAAGATTTCCAACATATGATATATCTCAATTAAAAACATAACTGCTACATTTAGATTATTTGCATACATTTCTGGCTCTGTTTAAAAGTTGCATTCAACTAAAAACTATCTTAGCCACTGCACTTGCACTGCAATTTTTATTTCAGTTGCATGTATCAGCAGCATAGCTAATAGTCATGCCAATTATTTTCTAAGCCAGGAGAAAAAAATGTTTTCTTATTATCCTTCTCAATCTATTGGAATCCTATGCCTGAATTGACTTTTTAGGCATGAAATTTGAAGATTCCAAATTATGCTGGTTATTTTAAGAACTACCCACTTAATCCTTCTTCTTCTTCTTGTGCCATATCAGTCATCAAACCTTGGCGATCATGTTGGCAATCCTAGTTTTGACAACATGAAAAAGTGTTGCTGAGTTTTATCTAAACCAATCCCTTAGGTTTTGAAGCCATGATGGTCTTCTGCCTGGACCTCATTTGCCTTCAATCTCTCCCTGAAGGTTTAAGTGAAGTAAGCCGTATTTTTCTGGGTGTCGCATCACATGTCCAAAATATTCTAACTTTTGCTTTTTAATGGCTTTGATGATTTCCCATTGCTTTCCCAGGTGGCTTATCACCTCCTGATTTGTGATTTTTTTCAACCTAGTTTATACGTAACAGCCGCCTGTGAATCCACACTTCAAATGGTTCTACTCTTTTCAAATGGTTTTCTATCAGAGACCAATTCTCTACTCGTAGATCAGGGTAGAAAAGATGTAACATCTGAGAAGCCTGATTTTCAATCTTAGGCTTATGTCATGACTGCAGATGCAGAAGACCTTTTTCATTTTGAAGAATGCTGTCTCTAGCTTTATCTTTACTTCACTGATCATGTTCCAGCTTTTATGTAAATTAAAACTGAGGTACATGATCCTTTCAACTTTTTCTAGTAGTATTCCTTCTGAATTTATCAGTGATAAAATAATAGGTTGTTTGCTGACAACCATGATCTTGGTTTTTGAGATGTTAAGTTTCAAGCCCTGTTTTTCAGATATTTCTGAGACTGTTGATGAGGAGCTAAAGGTCTTCATGCTTACTGGAAAGCAGAATGTATCATCAGCATATCTTAAATTGTTGATCTGAACACCATTTACTTTGAGGCCAGCATCAATGTTTTCCAGTGCTTCGTTCAAAATTGACTCAGAGTGATTATTAAACAACAGTGGAGACAGAATACAGACCTATCTGAACCCTCTTTGTATTTCTGCATCATCTGAGTATTTTTGGCCTAGTCTCACATTTGCTACCTGATGCCAATATCTTTATTATTGGATGTCTTTGAGATCTAGTCCCACTTGTTTCAGAATTTGTAATAGTTTTCTGTGTCTTGTTTTATCAAATGCTTTTTCAGAATCAATGAAGCACATGTAAACATTGTGATCAGCATTCTGCAGCACTGTACAAGAACTTGAATGCTGAATAGGGCATCTTGTGTACCAATGTAATCCATATGAAATAGAAAATCATGCATAGAAGTTTCAGTAGTTTGTTTCTTGCTTTTCTACCAAATAACATTGAAGTGGAAGATGTAATATATATGGTACAAATCAATCCTGATAAATGTATCTTTAGAAATGTAATTTAAACACTGCTTATAAGTGTGCCCCAAAAGCTTAAAATAGTGAAATTGAACATGAATATTCAATTTTTAAAAAGATCAGTTTAAACTACAACAGCCCAACAATTCGAATCAAAGATTGGGTGGGATTCTATTAAAACACATTTATGTTTTACAGCCCTGAAAGCATGTATAAGTGGACAAGCAAATATTTTAAATGTAATAATGTGAAACCTATTTAGGACTGTATTTATTAAATTTTGAATAAAGCAATGAAAGTTCAGTCTATTCCTGAATAGCAGAACTTTAAACTGCAACGCTTTGTTACAGGGTTTTGCTTCTATTGTATCATTCTTGTGAAACCAAATGCAATTGCAAATGGTACTTTGGTGGCCTTGGTCTGTACTTAACTGAAAGCAGGCTTTAAACTAACTGTTTTAACTTCAATTAACTGGTAATGAAGGGTACAGTTTGCATCTATTTTAGTTTTCTCTAACAAGGTTAGATTTTTAAGTTACTTCATTTTTAGATGTTAAGAGTATAAGGGAGTAGAGAAAAGGGTGTCAGTCAGATCATAGACCTTTCCCTTGGTTGCCCTAACATTGTAAAACTTGTTTCTCCCAAAGATAAGGCTATTTCTAATGACTGGCATTCTGGAATGTCCTAAAGAATTCTTTTTAAACAGACATTAGATTGACTTGATGGTGACTGGATAACCATTTTTAATTAGATTGTGCTAGTTCAAAGAGGATGAATTTTGATTTATGGATTGTTTCATGATTTTATTGTCAATTGCATAGACTCAAACGAGGCAGTATGAACATGTGTGTATAGCATAATAATATATTAGTTATAATCCTATTGTCCAGAATCTAAGTCAGGGGTGTCAAACTGCATTTCTTTTGAGGACCAGATCAGCATTGTAGTTCTCCTCTGGGTCCTTTTTTAGGAGAAGGGCGGGGTAGAAATAAAATTTATTATTATTATTATTATTATTGTACAGTAGGGGGCCCTTAAAGAGCCCCCATAGCCCCCAAAGGGGCCGCCAAGCAAAACAAGCAGCGGACGAGTCTAGGACTCGTCCGAAGCCTCCGGCGGCCGGAAGCAATCTTCGGTCCGCAGGTCTTTAGTTTGACACCCCTGATCTAAATAATTAAAGTCACTATATCCTCGGTACATTTTATTTAAATTGATAAAATACTGATATTTATGTTGTATTATAATTATGTATTTAATATAATCAGGTTTGTTTCCATTGCATAACATTTATCATTTATATATATGTATTCAGCTTAATGGTCAACCAGCTCATGAAGTGTCTGAAGAGATAATACAGACAACACGAAAAGAGAATCTGAAGCAGACATTGGATATGGAAAAGAAAACTGAAAAGGTCGGTTATTGGTTAGTGACTGGAAAAAAAATATTTTTAATCTTTCAATTCAAGACCTGTATTAAACTGGCCTTTGATATATTTTGCTGAAGTTGGATCAGCCAAAGTTTACTTTAATTACAAATAATAAGTTCCTTCCAAGAATGGATTTTGTATATCATGATTTGTGTCTTGTGTCAGAGTGGGTCAACTTTAAGACTAGAGAAACAGTATTTTCTGTCTTCAAAAGTACATACAGAGTCTTCAACTTATGACAATTCATTCAGCAACTGAAATTATGACAGTGCTGAACAAAGGGAATTGCAATTCTTTATTGGCCAACTATGATTGGACACAAAAGGAATTTGTCTTTGGTGCATATGCTCTCAGTGTACATAAAAGACAAGATACATTAGTCAAGAATCATAAGGTACAACACTTAATGATAGTCATAGGATACAAATAAGCAATCAGGAAACTAATATAAATATAAATTGTAAGTATACATGCAACAAAGTTACAGTCATAAGTGGGAGGAGATGGTAGGAACGATGAGAAGACTAATAGTAATAGTAATGCAGCCTTAGTGAATAGTTTGATAGTGGTGAGGGAAATATTTGTTTAGAAGAGTAATGGCATTCAGGAAAAAACTGTTCTTGTGTCTAGTTGTGGTCATTTAAACACCCTGCATTCTCGTGTTAAAATTTTGGACACTTGGCAGCCCACCTGTACTTTGATCGACCGCAAGGGCATTGCAACTCCCTCCACCTGCACATCTTCCCCCTGCCATCTATGCCTTTAAACACTCAGGAAACTCAAAGGATGCAGTGTACAATAGCCTCGCCCTTGGGAACACGCTAGGATAGGGAGCAGAGGTGCAGTTTTCCTTTTGGTCCATAGTTCACTTCATTCATCCTCTTGTCAGTAAAGTTGAAAATAGGAAGGGGAGTGATTTCTGAGCCCCCCCCCACCGCCAGCTTCCCACAAGCAATGTCTTGATTTTCTTGATGCAAATTTGTGCCATATTACATATCAGAAAAAAGAGGCTTGTGTATTTAAAATTGTGTCCTTAAGATACTTTGTCATATACAGTAAGTGTGCATCTTCTGTAAGTAATATGAATCAAGGTACTTAATTGGTTTTATGTTCATAGTTTTTGAAAAACTTAAAAAGTATAGAAAGCTTATATTTACTTCATGTTTCCGGGGTTATTCCTATTGCTGAACTTCAGACATTTTGATAGCATTAATTTATTCTGAGAGAAAATATTTTCCTTCTACTTTAGTCAAAGAAAAATAGGAAAAAAACAAAAGGAGACGCTAAAACAGCTCAGGATCAGTCACGTGGTGATGGAAAGGAAGCCGATGAAGGTAATGAAAAACACATTCCTTACATTTCCCTATGACTACAAGATGTCTCCCAGCATCCAATGCAGATTTTGGGAGGAAATTGCAGTGGGAGGAAGTAGATTACAAGCTTTATGTCCATTTTACCAAAAGGATTCCTTCAGACCCTGAGCTTTTGGTCCTCTATGTCCACAGATAGCACATTCTAGATGCAAGCCATAATTAAAGAATTCATAGTTCATATTCAAATCTTAAAAGGTGTAATGTTTCTAACCTTCTACTAGGCTGATAATCTTCATATTAACAGCTCAATCTTTTGCCTGTTTTCTTTAATAATCATTTTTGAATATTAAAATTTGTCCAGTATATAGAAAGCAGAATTAAACTTCCATTACTGCACATTACATCTTAAGAAGAAACCAGCGGCTAGACATTTTGGAATCTTTTAGAAGGATATCAATTTAGCTGTCAGAACAAGCTGTCTTTTTTAACCATTTACTTCTTTAACCAATAACTTCTTCTACCGAGTTCAGGGCAGGCAGAGTTATATTTGCAATAAAGATATTCAAAAGTGAGAACTGGAAGCTATGTCTATATTTTAGTATGTTGTAAGCCATGTGAGCCTGCAAAGGTTTGTTAGCGTTCAAATTTAATAAAATAATACAAAGACAGTTGCTGGAGATGCACTTCTGATCATATGTTGGATCATAATCTCATGTAATAATTCCTGATAAGTTCCTGAGTAATACCTTAAGCTTCCTGATTCACATTTTGAAAAGTATGTTACTGACTGTAACGAATGCTTTCTTATGACTGTTTCAGGTGCATGGGAAACAAAAATCAGCAACAGAGAAAAACGGCAACAACGTAAACGTGATAAGGTACTGACTGATGTTGGGTCAGAGTCAAATTTACCATCCTTGGAAATCCCAGTAACAGTATCTTCTGAACAGATAGCATCTGCAATACCATTTTCAGTTGGTCCTAGAAAAAATAAAGGTAAAACAGGACTTTTCTTGTACTTTCTAATTTCTCATCTTTAAGGATAAGGCAGTAAGAAAAAGAAAATACCATAGCATAAATAATGCTTCATAAAGAAAGTTCTTGTTCTAACACCCCTATTATTGATTAAACCATTTATAAATATCTACAGTATAGATAATGTGTTTCTATTGTTTTGATACGTAGTCTTGCCTTGTACCTTTTTCTTTTGCTAATTATGGAACTGTGTTTAGTTAATGCAAGCAAATTAGTCCTTATACAACTCTAAAAATGTCCCATATTTTGGTTAATTTATTTATGTCTAAAATATGTAGTTTAAAAGTAATAAATTAAATAACATGTTCTGCAAATAAATCTTTATAACTGCTTCAATAGCTTTTCTATTAGACAAGACCATGAGCTTCTTATAAGACATACTCAGACCTTTTAGAGGTTTAGTTGAAGGACACATGAAGTTTGTAAACACACACACACACACACACATACACACACAATTGTATTTATGGATAGTTGACACTTTTTGAAATACCCTGATGATCTCCTAAACATGGTAGAATATATATTTAATTTGTTATTGTTGTTACTTGAATAGTTTTAGAAGATGATTGTTTCTTTTATTTGCTTATTTATGTGCACTTCTTTCCTTAAATATTACCTAGACTTATATATTAATCCATTCAGGATTGTGATCTATGGTTTATGGTCTAATGTTATGGGCATATCAATCTAGCCATTATGTAGTAAATACATAATATATACATAAACAATACATTTGTATTGTTTATGTCAAATAAATCAATTTGGGCAAGAATAGTAAATAAGAGAAATGAATTATATTTTCATAGTAGTATTGTTTATTTGAAAAGGAAATATAAATAAGCTCAGCCCATTAAAATACAGTATTTTGAATTATGTATTACCTTTAGGTTTTTAGAATAAGGAATAAATCTCTAACTGTGATATTTATGGCACAACACAATCCCTGTACAAATAAAAATTATCTTCTCTATAACTGAGGTTTTTCCCATACGAAAAAAATACTAATACTATATTATCAGGAAAATATTAGTTCAGATTTTGACTGATTTATAGATTTAATTTCTATGGCCACCATCTCAAACAAGTGGCAAGTGGCAGTTGCTGACTGTTGGTCAAAAGATTAAGACTGTTTGTAACTTAAATAGCAGAATAAAATTCTGGACAAATCATATATATGTCAATGAAGGAAATCATATCTGCAGTATCTCACAGCATATTGCAGTTCTTATAAATATGATTTCTGATTTACTCTTAAGCAACAAAATCCATTTTTAATAAAATAGAATTGTGTTCCAAAAATGTATGGCTCGATAAATTTTGTAATAAAGTAGAAAAGCTTTGATTTCTTGGGTTTAGGCTTTGTGCTGCCTATTCATCTGCAGTAAAAAACAGACTGAAGATATTTGATAATTAAATTATCTCCTTTATTTTTAAATAAGGTGATCCAGTTTTGAATGTTCAAATTAGCAATTCTAAACCTGGAAAAGGTGATACTGTACTCCAGCAAGGTATGCAACGTTTGTTTGTTTGTTTATATTCCACAATGTAGTTCTTTTAAGTTCTAAGTTCACTTGAATTTTGTGCATTGGTTTATATCCAAAGTAAAAAGACAGATATATTGTAATAGTGCAAGATAATTCATGCTGCATATTAATAAAAAATCTCTATCCTGACGATTGTGAGGATCAGCAACAATTTTCCCTTCTTTATAGAAAACCCAAAATCATGTTAGCTATACTTTTCTATGTGTCTGAACTACAAAGTATTTAAATTGACATTTGGTAATTCAAATGCAACAATGGTATTCTCAACTTTGATCATCATGAGATAGTGAACAGCCAACTGTTAATAGAAGAAAATTGTGGATCAAAAGGAATATTGAAATATGAAACCAGAAACAAGCTGGTTCTTAAAAACATAGTAGCAACAATACAATGCTTGAAAATGTCCAGATTACAACTGGAATAGCATATGTTTATTTTTATTACCATGTTTACCAGCAAACAAAGCTAACTATCTGTTCCCTGTTTAAAATTACTTTCAGGGATGAGTGAAGGCCCCACAGTAAACGGAGGCAACTGGAATGAAAAACCTGTTAAGATTCCTCCTCAGATTGGTGCAAGTGAGGAGAAGTGGACTGCAGGTTCCTCTGCAGGTAGCAAGAGGAAAAGTGAGACATCAGCCTGGGGAAAAGATGCTGGAGATAATGGAAATGGGAAGGATTGGGGAGTATCCCTGGTTGGGAGAACCTGGGGCGAACGTACTTTATTCCCTGGTATAGGTAAGATAACATCCTTTTTTGTCCTGGCTTGTTTGGTTTGCATTTGGTTCTGTGAAGTGACTAAAATTAAAACTTAGAAAAACATGGGAATATGTTTCCTTAATTTCCTGATCCTAGATTTTTTTTTAATCCCTTACCTTATTTTCAAAGCACAATAACCTCAGTCTAGAAGGAGGGCAGTTGTCAATTAAAGCAGAATATCTACTAAATTATAGTGGGATTTTTCACATGCATAATATATGGATATTATACTTCTTTAAAATGGGAATGAGAGTTTATACAGGTGCAGAAGTATGCCGATTTACTTTGATTTGTGGGACCCTCCCTTAGGAATGTATTCCTAATTGTCAGTGTGGAAAAATATATGATATGAGCACACACACATACTATTTTTTTGTTGTTAACAGCTTGGTCTGGAGTGGATGGAAGAATTAATACTCCTGAACAAAGTTCTGCTTCATTTACTCCCTTGGGACTAAATCCTACTGTCTCTGGTATGGTATGCTTTTAATAGGCAACTTATAAATGAACGTGTGTCCTATTTATGGCATAACATGTTCTATTCTGGTAAAATCCTAAATTTCAAGTATTATTGCCTCACCAAATTCAACTCAATACATTTTCAACATTTGGAAAAGAGAAGGACTGTGCTTGTTCTTTTTATGAAAATAATGTGTTGCCAAGATCAGTGAAGTTGAATCATTAGTGTCAATGTTAAACTAATCAAGGAAAGAAGCAACCTAGAACTAAGGAGAAATTTCCTGACAGTTAGAACAATTAATCAGTGCAACGGCTTGCCTCCAGAGGTTGTGAATGCTCCAACACTGGAAGTTTTTAAGAAGAGATTGGGCAACCATTTGTCTGAAATGGTATAGGGTTTCCTGTCTAGGCAGAGGATTCAATTTGAAGATCTCCAAGGTCCCTTTCAACTCTGTTATTCTATTCTATTCTGATGACAACAAGGAAGTAAATCTGATGCATGTATCCCATATAAAGGTAGTCCTTAGGTTATTGTGGTAATTGGGACTGGATTTTTTTTGCTAAGCAATGCAGTTGTAAAGCATGATGTCACCTGACCACATCACTTAGCAACACCAGTCCCAATATTCCTGTTGCCATTTTCAGCCAAACATCACTGTTCCTTAGGTGAGGTCCCACTCTAATCCAAGCCCCTCTTAGTATGATCAGTTCCAACCCCAAACCTCTGTACGATAAGAGACTGCCTTCTTTTCAGCTCCACCCTAGCTGTCTCTCCTCCCCCATCTCTGCCCTTTTGGCCATTTTACATTCTGCACTTCTTTTCGCCACCTTGTCACCCTGCATTTCACTGGCTGTGCTGGGCCTGTCTGCCTCATCACCCTGCACTCTATTCGCCCTGCCAGCCTTTCTGTCCTTTTCCACAGTTTGGAGAATGGCAAGTGCAGACTTCTTGCAAAGTTTCAGAAAGCTTCAGAAGTCTGTGCAGGAACACCTGCTTCACATAAGGCTAGCTGGGCAAACCTCACCACTGGGAGGGAAGATAGATGTCATTTAGGAGTGGCAGGGCCAGTGAGTGCAGGATGCAAGGGGACCAAAGTGGCAGAGAAAAGATTATTTGCGGCAGTTTGAGCTTTATTCTGTAGGTCTCCAGTGAATGGCTTTGGCGTAGGGCTTGAGGTGATCTGTGGGGCTGAAGTAGGAGCATAGTGGTGATCAGCTGAGACTGCTGAAGGCCCCAGGCATCTACTCCAGCACAAGCACCATTGCTGCAGCGTGCCACAGGGCAGCCAAGGGGCAAGTAGGAGATAGGCATGGAAGGAGGGTTGAAGTGCTGTTTTTAAATTCAGATGGACTGCCAAGTGCCCAAACTCTGATCACATGCTGTGCTGCCCCCAGTCACCCACACATCAGGGTCGGTGTAGAGAGCTTGTTCAGTCTGTTCTCTCAACGTTCCATTTCAGGTTTTCAGCTTAGCACAATAATTGGCTCGCAACTAAATACCAAAAGCTAAACAAATTTACAGCCAAACCAAAACAGTCTTGAAAATAAAGGTTTTGCATGGATAGGTTTCAAAAACAAACAGCTCCAAATCCCCTCTGAGGTTAGCGGCCTCCACTGAGATTTTTCAGCATGTCCAGTGGTCCAGGTTTCAGGACTTGCAAGGAAAAGTCACAGGAATAGTCCAAGCCAGGAGTTCGGGGGATCATTTTCATCGATGCCAGCCACGAACAAGCTCCAGACTAACCTTCCAGGCAATGGCCAATTAGTTCACCCGACAGATAACTGGCTGCTCCAAACACAAACATACATAAAACGCTGTCCGCAACTTAAGTAAATCCACAAGCTGCAGAGTTCCAGAAACACAAACCATCTGCCCACAACTTAGACACATTGCTTCCAGCAACACTTTCCTCTGCCTACCTGCTAAATAGCACCTCCCGGTATAGCCCATTAAGGGGGGCAGGGCCTTCCTCCCATCAATCTGACATATCTTTGCCTCTCTGTCTTGCCTGCTCTAGCATCTACCAAGGCCAACAGCTCCTCCCCCTCTTCCTGGTTGGCCTGCGAGCTCTCCCCAGCCAAGGCATATTCAGCCGACAGTTCAGGGTCAGCAATACCGGAAGTGCCAGAAATGCTCTCATTCTCCCTCAAGGCCTCTGAGGAAGATGTGGATGAGCCATCATCCTCAGGAGACATCACACAGGCTTATAATGCTGCGATTATGATGATGCAATGGCTAATTTCAAGGGATAGATATAGCTACAGTTCATTCAGTGCTCTTTAAGTTGAAGGGCGGAAGGATTTGAGCACTACCTCTATCTGATGAAAGTTAATGTGGAATATTGAGCCTACATATCATTCTCATGGAGTGACTGGGTATGTATTCTGTCCTTTTTAGGATCCAATAGCGAATCTGTTTCTCAACCTAGTACTACAGATTTTCAGTGGGATTTAAATCGTAACCAGGCACCTGTTGATGACGAGTGGTCTGGATTAAGTATGTTCCTTTTTAGAATCCTCCCTGATTTTGCTTAATTTGCAATTACTTTTTTGCATTCATATTCCTATTCACAACTGTTCTGGTAAACAACACCAAATATTTATCCATATGCTTTCAAAATAGTTTTGCAAAAAACAAGCATGGAGTCCTTGATCAATGATGAATGGTTGAAATGTTAATACAAGCAAATTTAATCTAAGAGATAAACCAAAACTAAATTTAATGTATTTTTTTTTTATCAATGCAACATCTACATGGCTTTTTCTAAATGGTTTATTTAGCCATGTTCTACTTTTAAATTTTTATTTCAATATATCAATAAGAAAACATTTGAAAGGCAAAATTCAAAAATAACTTAATCAGTATTAGACTGCAATGTTGCTTCTAAATTTATACTTTTTCTTCTATAGAAGACGATAATTGATTCCTGATCCATTATCATTTATTTTTGTCATTCTATTTTGAATTTAAGGATTTTCTATTTGTATCTGTAGAAGGTTGCCTTTAGTGTCAGGGCAAGATCAGAGAATTGAATTGTTTTATAATTGTACTTAATACTTACCTTTAATGATCAGGTAATACTTTTTAAATTTATTTTGAGAAGGAATATTTCAAATTCCTACTCCCAGACTTTTGTTACTAAAATATGTGGTATGAAATTATACATGTATTGCAAAACAGGTATTCTTACCTGACTGTCTTGTTCATCCACTTGAAACTTTATTTCTCACAGATGGGCTTTCTTCTGCCGATCCGACTTCTGACTGGAATGCCCCAGCAGAGGAATGGGGGAACTGGGTTGAAGAAGAAAAGTCTCCTTCCATTCCACAACTTGAAGAAGCATTATCTGAAACTCAAAAGGTATCGGATTGACAGCTGTTGCAGGAATTGTTAGTGAGACGTGTACTGTTTGAGTTTGATAGTCCTCCCTTTGTGGAAAGAACTAGAACACCCAAAGGAATCCATAGAATTGGCTGGAGGAAAAATTGGCCCTTTTTAAGCAGGCCGGCCTGGCTTGATGACTGTCCCATTTTAGAGTAGTTAGGTTCCTTAATTTTTAATGTGGGTTTATTGTGTGTTTTAATTGGGCAAATTTTTAGCACAGGGCTCCAATATTTAATGTAGTTTTAATTTTTTATTTCTATTTTTGTATGTGTTTTAAATTTCCTGTGCACCACCCCGAGTCCCTTTGGGGAGAGGGGGCGGTTAACAAATCTAATAAATT
>JAPKID020000587.1:0-17410 GCA_026931265.2 Tropidonophis doriae | reverse complement strand
CTCTTTTATGACTCATGGACTTCATTACCCAGAATTCCTGAGCCAGCATGGCTGGGTCAGGAATTCTGGGTATTGCAGTCCATGAGTCATAAAAGAGCCATAGTTCCCTACCCTTGAGCTAACTGATCGAATTCCAGTCAACTCTTTTCATTATCACAGACATTGGAAAATACAGGAAAATTCAGAAACCTACCTGATTCTGACAATTCAACTTTTCTTGTTTTTGGTGCAGGTGAGGGAGATTCTCTTTTTTCAATACTTTTATGTTTAGGTGCTGAGAAGAAAAAAGTAAACAAAATTTAAAACTAATCCTATATCACAGACATGTGAAAGTATTTATGATTCTTATGCAAGTCGTCTATTAAAATATTTGTTGTCAATATTTAAGAGAAAGTCTACTTATTTCATCAAATTAATAAAAATGTGACACACGTATCAAGTAACTAAAATGTAGAAAAGAACTAATTTCCTGGTCAATTCCATAGAGTAAATTGCAGCTTGGAAAGCAGATCTTACTGGAAAGAAATTAGCAGACAATTAGTTACTTTATAGCCCATGGAAAAGGGCTTTCAATAGATGCATATGGGAGGGAAATCCGGAGTTAACCCTCACTGTGTCCTCACTAGAGCCTAGGGAGAAACTAAGAAAAATACTTACGGTTTAAATGAGTTAATTTGTCTATTAGTCTGGAGAAAAATTATACATCTCTTTAGGCTGGACTGAGTTAAAAAACTGAGCATGTTCAGTCAGAGGAGGCGTGGCCAACGATTTCATAACTCAGTCTCTAGGCTAATAGACAAAGTTAACCCATGCTTGGATTATCCAAGCAGCACACAGGAGAGGATTGCAGCTTTCTTTCAAAGTTAGGTAATGGCTAGTTAAGCACTTTAATACAGAAGCATTTGAGGCTAAAAGCATTATCAGAATGGCTTGGAATATTTTCAAAAATACTTCCATTTACCTGAAGTCCTATTGGGAGAAACAGAACTACGGGCTTTTCTTGTACGATTAGACTGCTGTGGTGTTGGTGACCTGCGGGGTTTGGGGGGAGGACTTGGAGGTGGGGATGGTCGGTGTCTTCGTCTTGGGGGGCTTGCAGAGGGAGAAAGCCTTCTTGTTTTCCGAGGAGGGCTGGAGACCAATCTCTTAGGCGGTTTCTTTGGTGGTGATCGAGAACGTGAAGACGAGGAGGATGAACTACTTCCTGATAATGATGCTGATGATCTCCTCCTCCTAAAACATTGAATTTGATATTAAATATGCTCTAAATGTAGTCTGAAGATTGATCTGCCTTGCAGTTTCACTAACTCCTAATACGATACTTCCAATAACAGAACGTTCATTTTCTACATTATGCAGAACTATTGGTTCCATCACCTTATAGGTTAAATGCCATTTAGTAATGGTGAATATTTTTGGATTAAGAACTGGATAATCAAGAACATTTAACGTATTATACAATGTTTTTATTCTTGGTCAAAATCACTCAAAATAAGGGAACTGAAAAATAGCTGACGTTTTCCTTTTCCAAACATGAAACATCCAGACAAACACATATAGTCAGCAATTAAACTGAATTTACATTACATTTAAAGGAGGGCCTACAGAATTCTGACTACACTTGTAGTCAGTTCTATTGCTCATCTAGTTGATGACTCCACCTTTGATTGTAGAATTTCCTAGAACAGGGAGAGAGGGGGGAACCTCCCTTGAGCAATATTCATTAAAAGGCCATATGACTAAGAAACTGTACTTCTTATAATTCTACTAAGCAAATTCAACTGCTGTTTGTCTCAGCTTTACAAATGTCAATGTATCAGCAACAGTAGAAAATGGGCAGCTAAGAAGTCAGAGAAGGGGTTTTAAACAACATTGCAAACAATCCTCGTGTTCTTTCTTGAAAGCTCTCCTGCCAAAAACATAGCCACAAATATATTTGCAACTAAAGTGGTATATCAGTCTTAAATGTGAACAATAAAGAAAAAACAACATCTTAATTTGTAAGATGAGTTTTCAATATAGGTGACATAAAAGTTTAATAATAAATATAAAAAGTACAATAACATTTCATAGTCTTGTTTCCCTAACAGAATTGTGTTGCAAAGCAGACTTATTCCGATCAGGATTTTAAGCATTATTAAACATGTTTTCAAGCCAACCTGAAACATATTTTCTACTATCATCTCCCTGAAACCCAGAGTGTTGTGGGTAGCATAAGTAGCAACAAAAATGTGGCATAGCTTCCTCCTATTGTTCTGACCTAGGCTTCCCAAGAGCATGAAGCAAACTCCTTGTCCTGACCAAAAAAACCCTTTTATTAATTTACCATGAATTCTTTTCATTCACATCCAGCAGTCTTTCAATGGAGGATTTAGTCACAGACCTTATCTGGCTACAAACTCCACTCCCCATTCGCTCCTCTTTTATGTCCTCTGGGAGGGGCCATTCATTGTCCACCTGTGACCTTAGTCCCAAGTGACCCGTTCTTTAGCTGTTCCCTTCATCTTGCAACTCTGTGCATGAGCACACTGGGAACAGGCTCAAACTGTTCATCTGCCTCACTGATATCTGACTCTGAAGGCAGTCGATAATTGGCATATGTCCCTGGCGCCATCTCTGCCCCCCACAGAGCCCTCCCCAGGCTCTAGGATTGGCCCATGTTCCTGCCCAACCTCCTCATTGTCCAAATCTGCTGCCAGCTCCACTGGCAGGCCACAACACTACTTTAAGTTTTCTGAAGTACAATTGCTGGAACTGTAGCTAAGATCTAACAAAGATCAGGATTTGGGCAGTCTCAAAAGGTTTCAGTGTTAGTGACAGTTGCCTCTAACTCCAAAATTCTTACCGCCTCACAGGAGATCTGCTTCTTCTATGCCTGGGTGGAGGTGGAATACGTCTTGGTGGGGTTCTTCTCCGAGGAGATGGTCGCCTCCTTGGGCTAGGCCGCCTCCTTGGTGAATAAGACCTAATTGTACAAATGATAAAAAATCAGATACTGAACCCATTATAGAACTAAATGCTTACAAAGTTTCCAAAGGAAGAAAGAGCAATAGCACCTGCCTACATGCCAAAGCTACAAACTAGTCTACATGTTTACTTGTGTTGCAGAGAATCAGAATCAGAATCAATTTTATTTATAAGCCGCTCCCATCTCCCCGAAGGGACTCAGGGCGGCATACAGGGAAAAAGTTAAAACAATACAAAAAACCCTCTCTAAAAACCAATTAAACATAATAACCCCTGTACTAAAACCGTATTCTAAAAAAACGTCCCCAATTAAAACCCTAAGCTAAAAACTAAAAAAACTAAAAACTAAAAACAGGGCAACAGGAGATCAGGGAAGGGAACTGCTTTATGAAAATATGCACCAAGAAAGGCAAGTATAAGGCCAGTATAAGTATGAAGATATATTACAGAAAAACACGAAGAAGATCATTTGAGAATGGATAAATGGAAGCATTAAGGCTTCATATATTTAATAGTCTGAGTTATTATTATTAACAAGGTAACACACACCTACAATGGTTAACAAGGTTAGATATAAGGTGAGCTATATTCAGAAAGAATTTGAACTATCTTACCTAGATCGTGATCTATGACGTCTTCTTGGTCTTGAATGAGATGGGGAACGTGATCGAGACTTTGATCTTGACCTAGATCGAGATGGAGATCTTGGACGAGCCTTCTCTTTTTCTTTTTCCCTTTCTCTTTCCTTTTTGGAAACTCTTTCTGGAGATATTTCCTTAGTATCTGGCATAGGCTCAATTTTAGGGACTTTCAAGATATCGCTGTTAAAATAAATTATGAAGTCAAGAGTATATTAGCAAAATGTTGTATGTTATATAACCGAATATTTAGCAACCGGTATTTCAGAAGCCCTAAGGATAAAAAAATAAGCAGTGCACACAACAACTAATTTCATTGATTTAACATAATCAACATTGCAAAACCAGGAGGAAAAGAATTATCTGTGGTATTACCTGGTAGACGTGGCCTCCTGGATCAATGTTTCTTTTACTTTTATGGAAGGTTCTGGTTCAGGCGTCTCTTCTTTTTTTACTGGTGGAGGTGTAACACTGCGACTTTTGGCTGTGTGGTGGGGTGATCGAGAATGGCTATGTTTCCTCTCTTTCCTAATAGGAGATGAGCGTCTTCTAGGGGAAGGAGATCTTGATTTGCGTCTAGACAAATGTAAATTTAGCTTAGGGTAGATCTAAAAAAATAAGCTCATTCTAACATGCATTTTGATTAAAAACCTTTAGCACATGGACATCCCTAACCTTCTATTTTGACTGCTGACTGAAAAGATAACATTACTGCATTCAATAACCTTCTGGAGACTTTTAGTTTGCAACTGTTAAGGACTGAAAACGTGCTGGGCTAATGCCATATAGGCTGCCCTTTCCTTCCTATCTGCCTGTGTGGCGTACTGTATCTGGGGAAGCCTGGAAGTACTTGGGATGAAGTCCCTTAAAGTCCATCAAAGAGCTGGGGTTCTGCCTTATCAGAAGTCCCAGTACAGAAATTTGTAAGTTTGTGTTCAATATGCCTAGTTAGTGTAAAGGAACTGAGTGGCTGGATGCAATATATATGGGCAAACCCATAATTCTTTCATGTCTTCAGCTAAATACCTGCAGTAAGCAAAGCAAGGCAAAAATGCACTTCAGCCACAACATTTAGGCAGCAAGCGTTAAGATGGCACATTCAAACATTTTTGTGCATAATTTTGTTGTGCATAACCAACATCAAGACATTCTCAGAGTCAATATGCAAATAAATATTACCTTCTGGGGCTCCGAGAGCGGTCCCGCTTTTCTCTATTCTCTTTATCTTCTTTGTCTCGCTTATCCTTGTCTTCATCTTGTTTCTTCATTGAAGCCAATTTTTCCTGTTCAATCTGAAACAGCAAATACCAACATTTTTTAAGTTAAAAAGCACACACAAAAAGCTGAATCCTACTCTACTTACATTACTGACAGTGCCAGGAAGGGGTGTGTGTGTATGTGTGTTCATTGTTGAAATTAAAGTTTTATACTGTTATAATCCCAGTAGGAACATAATACATGAACACGTAAAGAAGTGCCTTTGATTTTCTGTTACTTGGTGGGAATAATTAAAATTGACAGGAAAAGATAAAATCTCTAGGTGGCAAACAACATACTATAGTAAATTAGAAGTAAATAACAGAGCATTCTGTTGTACTCTTAACGTCTTATTAGTGCCTCTAAATCTTTAAAGTCAAATAGTAGAACAAAATTTGCCCTTTCTGATACATTGATGAATACAATAAAAACTAACTGTTCATGTCTTCAAATGTTTCTAGTGCTCACATCTTTTAAAAAAAACTTTCTGGCAGTCAAGTGTTTAGTAACCAAAAAATTCTAAGATACTGCAGCTCAATAATTAGTGTCTATCCACTTTAGTCTGTTATATTTTCTCCAAAGTAATTATTACAGATTTTCAGATCATATACTAATTTTTCAAATATTTCTCCAGAGCTATTCTAAGGCTCTTTGGCCTTAGATTTAAACCCATAGCCTACTCTTAACATAATCCCACCTGTCTTTGTTTTATTTCTTCTTTCTTCAGCTCCAAAAAAGCAGATGGAATACCAGCAATGTTTTCTTGAGCACTTAACAGCAGTGGCCATAGTTCTCCCATGAATTCTCGCGCGTTTTTCCCATTCAAAAATCCAGTCAAGTTGATTTGCATCATTTTGGAATCAGGATTCTGTGAAGAGATATGACAGGAAGAAATACAGGTTATTTGAAAAACCAAACCCAGATAAGTTATTCTTCATTTTGATTTAATCTTCTACCATGGACAAGAGCATATTACACTCATTTTATTATTTTTTTGTTTTTTTTTAATAAAAACAAAACTTTGCTTAAAAGTTGTTCAGTAACTGTCCTAACAAATAACCAACATTCTCTTGCCTTACCATTACATTCAGAGTGGCCTGTTAATCCTTTGTGGATTTCATAAGAAGGTATGATCTGTACAGCCACTGGAACATAGGGCCATGAATTTGCCACAGCAGCATCTTAATAGATGGTGTATGATTCTTCTAATTAACTTTCTAAACATTTTCCCCCAGCATTCTTTGGTACCAATCCTTGAAAAATTCTTTTAAATTATTTGTACAATGGGCAGAAGCTGTACACTGAACATTACAGAATCATCATCTACAATATCACTGAAATCCTGCTAAGAAAACTGAAAAAGAATTTATGCATGCATTTTCTGACTTCATCAGTAAACTGAACTAAACCTCCACTAACTATTTAATGGAATGAAAGCTGCCATCATTTTCTTAACGATAATTATGTGATGATCACAAAGGATTAAGAGGTCAAAGTGTGGTTCACAGTACAGGTGGGCAATTTAGTTCTAAAGTTGCTGGTCAAAGCAACAAGGTCCATGTAACAAGCACAGCTCAACAGCACAAATCAAGTACAGATTCCAGGTGTCTTCTTTTTCTTCTTGGAACTTTGGGGGGGTTTGGAATCGCCAAGTCCCCTGTAGAGAAAGATGTTCCCTTGGCTTGCTTCCGACTCCCTACTGCAACTCAATCACCTTGAGTTTAATGTTATACCATTTATCTAAATTGCAAAAGACGAACAAGCAATAATGAGTACACAACCACAGAAAGAAAAAAATGTTTTTTTTTAAAGTTCTAAACTTCAAATCATGCTTTCTATGAGGGGGAATTAAAACTGCACGTTTTATTTTATTAATGCATATTAGTAAACTACTTCCTACATAATTTCATACTTCATCTGATTCCCCTAAACCAGCTCCCCCAACAGAATATCTATTAAAGTACATTAAGGGATTATAAATATGGATACTTAAAAACCTACATTCAAATTACAGCATGTCTTTTTTTAAGGAAAACATCAATACCTTTCTCAGTTGAAATTTCAACTGTTCAGTCAAATCAAAGATGAGTTCTTTGGAAGAAAGATTGAGCATAGAGAATATTAGAATAAGAACATTTTGCCAATGGTTCAGAGAAACACTCTTACTATCTCTTGGAATGCAGTGGCAGGCTGTGCAAAATAAAAGACTGTTTATCATGAACGCAAGTTCATTTACGCAGTTCATGTTGTATAGTATGTCTCGCTATCGATTAGCTCATTTCCAGTGGTGCAGTCCAGCTCCGTTGATATCAGAGGGGCGCCTTGCCACTGTTTTCAGTGAAAAACAGCTTGAACCTTTAAGCTTTCTAAATTAAACTGACGTGTACCTTTATAATCAGATGATATTAAGCCCACCATCCCAGCTGAACATAGTTCTAAACAGAGTAGGTCTCCACAGAACGCCTCTTACCAATTTAGAACTGCACTTCATTGTTTATATTTAATGTGATTTAATTCAAAACAATTTAAAGAGCAGTGTAAAGCTTTGCCTAATTTCTTTCTGTTGGATGTTTTCTGTCTTTGGTTCGGCCACTTTACACAACTCACCTCCAAACACACACTGCATCATCAAGGGAGTTGGTCAGAGCGACATTGGACACTCACTCTGCTGTGACCTAATAAGGTGATGGTGCTATACTTCAGACGCAAGGAATAACTTCCATTTTGGTTCAGGCCTTTTAAATCATAAATCACATCATCATTAGAAAATTGCTGTCAAAGTAGCTTAACATGTAACAGCAAAATCAACACAATAAGTCTGATTTTTCACCTGAGCAGTTTTGCATACTATGCACCTTCACTAAAACTGTCAACAAATGTTTTACAAAGTGAATTATCCACAATATGCATTGCAACAAAATCCCTCCTAATTTCAACTGGTTTTTGACAGAAAAATTTCAGTTTACACAGAATAATTATGCAATACAATTACGTATACAGAAAAACAAACACAGCAAAATTATTACCTTCACTTCCAACTGATTGAATATAAATTCAATTACTACATCATCTTCAAATCCAAGTATTTCTGTTACTCTCTTTGTTATCCATGGCTTGATTACTTCCAGGTTTACCTTGCTCATGTCAACCTACAGAATGAGATAAAGAATGTTAAGATATATACAGATACGTCCAGTGTATATCAACAAATCAATGTGGTTTGTGCTCCTTCTTAGTAGCTTTCTTACAGATTACTGAAAGCCGTTTTATTAAAATGTATCTTTTAATGTCATCTAACTATCTGTAGTCATCATTAGAATTTTCATAAACAGAAACAATTCTTCCAAAGATTATTAACTGCAACTTTCTGTATAGCGAATCTACATACTGCCCATAATTCAATTCCTTCCTTTCAATTTTAAAAAAATTTTTTTTTTAAATGTTTGTTCCGAAATGAGATGCTGTTATTCAGATGGTGGGATATTAAAATTCCATGTTCTGATTTAAAGTGTCCCGCCAGCCATTTTTTTTTCTTTGATCATCACCAGTTCATACAAGAAATAGTTATTTTGTTTGGGAGGGGACTTCTGCTCTATTCTTAGCTTCTTGGTAGTTACATGTCTCTAAGGTACATCAATTTGCTTTCTGTTATAAGGAATTTGGATTAGAATAAATTCAAAATAGAAAAGTGTTCCAAAGGAAATGGATGTGTATACACTGCAACTCGAACCCTAATGTGTCTTCTATGTGTAGTTGTTCTGTTACATCGTAACTCTCAAAATTCCAAATAAGTCTATTAACTTGAACAGCAGCAGCTGAAGACTCTCCTTAAAGTTAAATGTTTATTAAAAATAAAATAAATTCATTAAATATAACAAAAACATACTTTCTTTTCAAGGCATTCTGCAAATTTCAGTTGCTTTAGCAGCTTCTTCTGTTTGTTGCTGAAGCGATTATCCTGTTCTGCACTTGTACCCTGTAAGAATAAAATAACTGAATTACATATAGTCCTCAACATGGTGACTGTTCAAAGTTACAAGGGGACTGAAAAAAGTGACTTATGACCATTTTTCACATTAAGACTGTTTCAGCACTCCTATGGTCAAGTGATTAAAATTCAGGTGCTTGACAACTGACATGCATTTATGAAATGGCACTGTCCAGGAGTGATATGATCACTATTTGCAACCTTCCCAGCTGGCTTACGACAAACAATCTCAATAGGGGAAGCCAGATTCACCTTAACAACCGCATGATTCATTTAACTGCAGTGATTCGCTTAATGGTGGCAAAAAGGTCATAAAATGGGGCATAATTCACTAATCTTGCTTAACTATCTTGCTTAGCAACAGAAACTTTGAGCTCCATTGTAGCCATTGATTGAGGACTACTGTGCAACCATTGTTTCAAGGCAAAAAATCTTGTTCTCAACTCCACTAATGTTTACAAAACACTGTGGCTTGTCAACTATAAACTACATCTTAAGAAAATCAGATCATACAAACTCCCAGAAATCAAACAAGTCTGAATTAATGCATCTAACAAATAAGTATGCACACACACACAATGAATTGATTGTTCACTTGTAGTATCATTACCTTAATTTATTTACTGTACTAATGACTACAACGATCAAAAGACTAAAGTACAATTGTATTTTTTTGTGGTGCCTTCAAGCCAATTTTGGCCTCTGGGTGACTGCCTAACAAGTCGCTGAAGTTTTCTTGGCAAGATTTTGGAGGTGATTTGCCACTGCTTCTTTCCTAGGCTGAGAGTGAATGATGGTACGAAATCACCCAGGTTCAAGCCTCAGGTAAGGACTAGAATTCAGTTTCCAGCCTGAAGTCTTAACCACTACATCAAACTAGTGCACCAAAATATTAAGATGTCAAGACAAAAACAATCCCACTGAAGAGTTACACATTATTAAAGTGGGAGAAACAATACTTAAAAAGAATTGGAGGTTCAAAGTTCTATTAAACTGAGATTTACCTTCAAAAATTTGCAAACTAAGAAAAATACATTTGTGCATATGAAAGAATGAGGAGATATGCATTGTAGAAACCAATTTATTCCTTAGATAAAGCTTAGGTGACTTAATGTAAGTAATACATTTGTTTTTCATAGAATGAATTTCACAGTTCAGATTCTATTTTTAGTTGTTACTGTTCTTGCTTAGAAATTTATTTATTTAATTTAACCAAACATTTTCAGGTTTATATGGCTTGTTTAATTCATTCTCCTAAAGTTATTTTGCTTGAAAATGAAAGCACCAATATGGTTTGGGCAGAGTTGTATGGCGGGAAATGTGCAGTCCAGCATGAAGGGATTCCAGCAATGCTAAGCATGGGTCAACACTCTTGCCATTTCACAGGCCAACTACCATTTACATAACATGTAGTATACAATTATATAACCTATCGTGGTCAAATCTGACCAGTGGCTTGCTTGATATCCAACCCCAATATACACAGAAGAAAGGCTACTAACTTTTAGTATGCATACCACAAAGTATCAATGGCTGTAAAAGACAATTTGTAATCCCAGCATTTGGGGATTATTTTTGTCTGTGAGATTACGGTTTTAGAAAGCAAGCAGCAGAACAGTTTAGTACTACAGTATGCCAGTTTCACAGTCATAAACTAGCAATATCTGAAACGGATTATCATCTTACTCAAAAGCATTTTTCTCAGTGCTTAGGCCAATCTGTGTAGCAATAGCAATTAGGCGTATATACCGCTTTATAGTGCTTTACAGCCTGCTCTAAGTACTTTAGAGTCAGCTCTTGCCACCAACAATCTGGGTCCTCATTTTATCCACCTCGGAATGATGGAAGGCTGAGGCAACCTTTAGCCAGTGAGATTCAAACTGCAGGCAAGCAGCAGTTAGAGTACAGTGCCTGCAATACTGTGTTCTAACCACTGCGCCACCACAGCTCATATAGGCATGCTTCCTAACTTTATGCTTACAAAACCAACCAAGTGAAGGTAGAATTCATTTGATTGTTATGTCCAACCTAAAGTTTACTCACAGATATTATCAGTCCAAATTCAGTAGTATTAACTGTCCCAGTACAGCTTTGTTTGTTTAGTAAGTGGCTTTACACCAGCTCTCTCTCCAAACCAAAACATTCTACAGCATTTCTGAGGACATCTCGCCAGGGAAAAGCTGATCAATCCCAATGTGCTTGCATTTTGTTCCAGGGATTTTCGCTGAACCGATACATTGATTTTGAACCTCTCCCTCTGATTTTAGGACTGTAAAATTTGGGATCCCGAACCCAGTTGCTGTTTCTCTTCCCCGACAAGGTGAGCAGCACTTACAAAAAGAAAACTCGCTGCATTTTAAGTTCCCACTGTAAACAAGCTGACTTTAAGCTGCCTTGTTTTCGAATTGGAAAATTCGCAGATTCTGTAACACCATTTTCTCCACCAAAGAAATTAGAAATGATTCCATACACACACACAACGCCTCCCCCCCAAAAAAAAAATATTATTGAGGCTTTGGAATCAATCGGAAGTTTTATTACAGAAAAAAAATGCACTCTTGTTTCATCGAGGGCGCCGAATCTCCCACTCAAATAATAAAATAACGGCGTTGGTTTTGTAATAAATGGCAACGTTAATTACGGAATTCGGGAGTATAATATGTCTGCCTGGCGGGGGTAAAAAAGAAAGGCACTAAAGTAGGGGAAGCTCTCTCTATCTAATGCGTTTCCTGGCCGGGACTCATGGACATTGTAGTCCGTGTCCCGGCAGAAGGGCGCCAGGTCGAGGAAGGCTGCAGCTGGTGGGAGGAAAGAAAGCCCCGATAGGCCCCTCCGCTTAGGCCTCAAAATAACTGGCGGCGAAAGAGGAAAAAGGCCGGGAGAAAACGCACGGACCGACCCGAAGGGGACGGCACGAAACGCGCGGGAGAAGAACCGAGTCCTTTCTCCTCAGTTTCTACCGAGCGCTGAAGAGAGTCGCCGCCTCCGCCGCCATTTTCTTTACTCGGCGGCTCCTGGCAAGGATGGCGGGGGAGGGAAGGAGAGCAGCCGCACAGCTGCGCCGCCCGCCCTGAGGCGGCCAGGGCCTCGCTTCGGATCGCTTGGAGCGCCGCCGGCTCTCCGCCTTAAGCTTCCCCGTCGCACCCCTACCCAGCCGGCCTCATCCCCTCCTCGGCACTTACGCGGAAAAAGCCTGCGTCCATCTTGACTCCTCCAGCCTGGCCTTACAGAGCGCGGCTCCGTATCCCGGCGTGCACCGCGGCAAAGGGCAGGCGCGCGCAGGCGCCCAAACGGCAGGCGCTCCGGCTTTTCTCCCCTCCTCTCGGCTTTCAGGGTACCGCCCCTCCCCTTTTCGCGCGGGAAAGCGCCAAGAGTTGGGGAGGCTGCGTGACGCACAATAATAAATCGAGGCGGGGCCCGAAGAGAAAGCGAAAGCGAGGGGGGGGACGACGACGACAAGAGAAGGAAAAATCCAGCCAACGGTGGCTCGCGGGCTTCGTTTCCCGACCAATCCGGAGAAGGAGGTAGGGGGGGGAGTCGAGTGGCTCAGCCAATCGGGCACCAGTAACGGGAGGGGTAGCCCAAAGAGCCGTTCCCTCGGGATTGCGTCACAGCCCGCGGTTGCTGTGAGAAGGCAGGCAGAAGGTACCTTGTTGCTATGACTACCTGTAAGGCCCGGCCGCAGTTGAACAAGGAGACTGAGGGATGCAGAGTACAAGTGTTTATCGACTCACAACAACAACAACAGTTTATTTTCGTCACCGTTCAAAGTTACAACCGCACAGAAAAAAATGACTTATGTCTGTTTTTTCACAGTTCAGAATTTGCAGCATTCCCCCATGATCAAAACCCAGAGGCTTGGCAACTGACAAGTATTTATGACCGTTGCAGTGCAGGATGAAAATGAAAAAGTTGGACCGCACCTTAATAACGTCAAGAAAACAAAGATAATAACAATTGCAAAGAACACACAGGTTAAGAAGGCAGATCGACGACAAGACCATCAAACAGTAAAGGAATTCATCTTCCTGGCCTCCAAAATCAAAGTACTGACTTGCAGCTCTGAGATCAGAAGTGTGTAGCGCTTGGAAGAACTTCAATGTCTGGCATGAATAACTTCTGGAAGAGTAAAGAAATCAGCCTCATAACCAAATGCATATTAGTTAACGCAGTAACATTTTTCCAATTGCTAGTTATGGCTGCAAAATTTGGACTCTGAAAAAGGCAGATAAAGGGCAGAGTGGATGACTTTGAACTATGGTGCTGGAGGCAACTGTTACGCATCCCATGGACAGCAAAAATAACAAAGGAGCCCTTAAAATGAACCTCACCAACAATATCATTTAAAGTCAAGATCGCTGAAAAGAAGCTGTCATACTTTGCTCATGTCATGAGAGCTGGCTCATTGGTCAGTCATGCTGGGAGTAATCAGGAGAAAAAAGAGAGAGAAGGGGCCACCCTAACACCCGCTAGCTGGACACTATAAAAGATGACACTGAAATGACCATGGCAGATCTGAAGGAGGCAACGTGAGGCAGAGGGACATAGTGCTGATGAGTGGCCGAGGGTCAGACACAACTGAATGGCTGACAATGACGGTGTTTTTATGTTGTAAGCTGCCCAGAATCATTGGAGAGGAGATCGGAGGCAAATAAATGTCATGACAATGAAATAAATAATAATAAAATGTACTAACCTACGAGATAATCAAGCATCAGTGTTCTTTTCTTGGGTGCTTAATATCTCATTCTTGCATCATTAGAGACCTTTTCAATAAAATGAAGGTGGAAGTTATGACTCAGATAGATTAAAAACACAGTGAAAGCAAGAGGGCTCTTAATGGGGGGATGTGGTAGAAGTCAAAAACCATACTCAGAAAAAGGAAGCATTTTGGGAGGGGAAAGCAATACAACCCTCCTAAATCCCTCCCCCATCCTATTATTCTCTATATTCTATGTTCTTTCCAATCTGTGTATATGGCAGTGGGAGTGTACCAAGGTTTTTTTTTTTCCAAAAGGCAGCTGGATTTTTCTTGGTTTTTTTTTTCTTTGAAAACATTTCACTTCTCATCCAAGAAGCTTTTTCAATTCTTCAAATGAAGAAGCAAAATGTTTTCAAAGAAAAACAAAACCCAAGAAAGTCCAGTTGCCCTTTGGAAGAGCACCCTTGGTCTGGATATCTCCATAAATAGTGGGAGTGTGGATGAGGGCATCCCTTTTTTACAGATTTCTCTCCCATCTCCCAGTGTGTACACATAGAGTGCATGTACCTGTACCTATAATTTGTGCACACGCACGCGCGCACACACACACCAAGTAGCAGCATTCCCAGTTGACATCTATCAACCACCTAGAAGTTTGATATTCCAGCAAAAAAGGCTAGATGTTCATTCCCTTCAACAACCAATTTACTATCCTTGAGTTTTCCAAGAAACCCTCAATTAGCTGAATGAGAACATTGGATTTGAAAGAGAAGGAAAACATCGCTTGCAAATGGACACAACTACATGTAGCTCAAGGCTACCTCAGCAGAGAATAACAGAATAAGTTGGAAGGGACCTCAGAAGCCTTCTAGTCCAGCCCCTCTGCTCAAGAATGAAACCCTATAGTATAGGGTTTATACCAGTGATGGCTAACCTTTTTTAGCTTGCGTGCCAAAAGCAGGGGGAGCGCAGGGGGGCCGTGCATGGGTGTGCCACACCCATAATTCTATGTGTGTGACCCCCTGCTTCTGGCATGCTTTTTTCGCCCTATCCAGGCTCCAGAAGCTTTCTAAGAGCCTAGGGAGGGTGAAAACAGCCCTATCCCCGCCTCCAGAAGCTTCAGGAGCTTCCCTGAAGCCTCCAGAGGGCAAAAAACGGCATCAAAAGAAGGCCTAAATCAGCTGGCCAGCGCACATGTGTGCTAGTGCTGCCAAGGCAACGCCTCGTGTGCCCTAAGAAATGGTTCCATGTGCCACCTATGGCACCCATGCCATAGGTTCGCCATCACTGGCCTATACCATTCCAGACAAATTGGTTGTCCAAGCTCTTAAAAATCTCCAGTCTTGGAGCACCCACAACTTCTAGATGCAAGTCATTCCACTGATTCATTGTTGTAACGTTCGGGAAATTTCTACTTAGTTCTAAATTGGTTCTGTTCTTGATTAGTTTCCATTTATTGCTTCTTGTCCTGTAAATTGAAAGTGAGGTAGAGAAACACCCTGAGGACACATCCATCTAAATTTTTTTGGATGAAGTGCCTTTGTGCAGTAGCCAGCAGGATGTGGGAATGAATCGACAATAAAATAATAGCTGTACAGAATTTGCAACTTAACACTAGAGGGAGCTAAATACTTAGGTGTTCAGCTGAAAAACCTGTGCTTAGTGCTTTGAATGCATACAGCCTTGTGCGCAGACTCGCACATAAAAACACAAATGGAATTACAACAGTGGACTACATAGGCAGCCCAGAGTTGAATTATGGAATTCATGGTGTTCCCTGCAAACGTTTCTTGCAAACAATTCATTCCCAAACTAGATAAAATCTCAGTACTCTTACATGGTTTGTTGGCTGGCTACATTGGGATGGATGGGTGTGTGGGTGGATGAATGGAGCTTGTTCTAGCCTTGTGTAGGTTTGGACCGAATATTTGGAATGGGGCTACTGTCTGGAGTTTATGGTGGTGATAAGTGGTGGTCTTTGCTCATCTGGGTGTTGGTTAAAAGATGTGGGACTTTGGGTTGCTGCTTTATAAATAGAGTTAATTTCTATATGTCTGCTGATGGCTAAATTTGGCAACGTAACAAGCTTCTAGAATTTCCCTTGCATTCTTACATTAAATTCTCTACACTCTACAGCTTCCCAGTTGAAATGGTTATTGAACCTGATAAAGATCTGTGCAGAAGACATGCAAAATCCTCATTTTGCCCAAACACAAACATGGCAAAACTGCAAAACACTTTTTTGCCAGATTAATTTATTTTGAAAACCAAGATTCTCCTGGCAGGTTCTTAGAAAGAAGGAAAGGAAAACAAACCACATCATATATTAAAGGAAGAATTGGATCCCAAAAAATAAGTCTTCCTATTTCCTTAGCATATCCCAGTGGAAAAATCTAGGGAATATCTATGTAACAAATATTTTGCAGTATCCTTCCCCTGCCGTGCCTATCAAGCCACACCCACCAAGCCATGCCTACAGAACCGGTAGTAAAAACAATTGAATTTCCAAAGCTGATCCAAAGTATATTTATAATTGTTTTTTTTTTATTGCACTTGAAGGCCTTTGCAAACTGCTTTGGACATTTGGTTGAAGGACCAGGTTGGATTCTGGGAACTATGGTCAAAACCTTTTACCACATCTTCAGATTTATTTGGGTCCCACAACTCCCTCTATGTGAGCCCCTGAGCCTAGAGAAGAACAATTAATGACACAACGCAAGGGACAATGCCACCACTGTGCACTTCGTGAAAAGAATTGAGTTGGATTATTGCACACCCACTCCTGTAATACCAAACATGTGTAGTCTGCCAACATAGTTCCTATTTTCTGAGTTTGTTGTGCAAAGAAGAGTTTTTTTAATGAGCTTTTTTTTTCTTTTCCTAAGAGCAATGAACGTAGTTGTGAGTAGTCATGGAAATCACTTTTCGGCTTTTTAGCAGCTGTTTTGGACACATTCCACCATCTGCAACACAGTGAATGAACCTGAAACAGAAGTGGATGTTGCCTTGAGCCTCACAAATTACTTTATGCCAGACCACTTTGCCTGCCCGGCAGAAATGGTTTTGTGCTGCAATCAGAATAGAGCTAGAAGGGATCTTGGAATTCTTCTAATCCAGCCCCCTGTTCAAGCAGGAGATCCTATACCCATGATGGTGAATCTATGGCACGCGTGCTGGAAGTGGCACACACAGCTGCTTCGCCAGGCATGCAAGCTGTCACCTGTTGCTCTTCTGGGCTCTGGTGTGTTGGCCAGCTGATCTTCACGCATGCAGAAGCACCGGAAACCAGAAGAGCAGCTTCCCAGTGCGCATGCGTGCGCCGGAAAGGTGATATTCCAGTTTCTGGTGCACGCATGCGCACAGGCCGCCTGGTGTCCGTTTCTGGTATGCATGCACACACATAAGACCAGCTTGCCAGTGCTCTTACGCATGCCGGAAACCAGAAGATCATCTTCCCAGCATGCACATGCTGCTCTTCCAGTTTTCGGCACATGTGCACACGCAGGCACACTCCCATTTCGGCACTCAGTGCCAAAAAGGTCACCAACACTATCCTATTTCAGACAAGTGACTGTCCTGACTCTTCTGAAAAACCTCCAGTGATGAAGCACCTGCAGCTTCTGAAGGCCAGTTGTTCCACTGGTTAATCGAACTGTTTGTTAGGAAGTTTCTCCTTAATTCCAGATTGCTTCTCTCTTTGATTAGTTTCCATCCATTGTTTCTTATCCTGTCCTCTGGTGCTTTGTAGAATATTTTGACCCCCTCTTCTTTGTGGCAGCCCCTCAAATACTTGAATACTGCTACCGTGTTCCAACCCCCCCTCCCAGTCCTACCCATTTCTTCTTCATCATAGTCCCC
>JAPKID020000585.1:0-17416 GCA_026931265.2 Tropidonophis doriae | reverse complement strand
CCTGTTCTTAATGGGCCCATGCCCGGCCCGCGCTCGATTTCCTAGGCCTGCCCGGCCTCCGGTGGTCCCAGCCTCGGCGTTATCTCAGTCTCTTGTTTTAATATCATCTTCTTCCCAATCCAGAAACTTACATAGTTTTAATAATATTTTTTTCTGATATCTGGAATATTTTCTCTGGTCTTCTGAAACTGTCCTAAATTTTAAACATTATGTTTCTCTCAGCTCCAGTAATGCCAAGTTGTCCAAATCTTTTGCTGTTTCTCTATTTATAACTCCTGTCTTACATTTCAAGACTACAGTTTTGTCAATAATTTGCTTTAGATCTCCAGCCAATTGTCTTATAGATTCTCCAGTCTTCTTAATTTATTTCATATTTTTTTTATTCCTGCTAATCCTTCTCCCATTTCCTTTTTAAAAGCACCCAAATTATTGACAATTGTTGTAGTCATCTTCTTGCCAACTTCCTCAAACTTTTTCTGCAATAAATCTGCTGATTCTGTAATTCAAGGTGATGAATCTCTCATTCCTTCTGCTAATCTTCCATTTTTCTTGTGGTTGTCAAATTAAAAGTATGTCAATTACAAGCTTAAAAATAAAAGCAGACTTCCCCTTTGTTTTGCTTTTATCATCTTTAACATTTTAGTCTCTTTATCTCTCTATAGCTACAATCCCACCCGTATATGTTTATTTTGCAAAACCTACCCATTATCTACTTCCCTTAGTAATAAATTATCAGCATTCCCACTAAATTCTAGTCTATTTGCCCAATTAACTTTACTATTATCAAAGGTACATTCATCTGGGAAAAAAAATTCTGTATTCTAAAATTATTGCCCTTTTTATCCATTAAAAACTTTCTTGAATCACAATTTTGTTAAGCTATTAGCTTTTAAATTAAAATCCTTCAAGGCACCCTTTTTTCCTGTTCTAAATTTAAAAAAGAAGGCAATTTACCATGAATCTCTATTCGTCCATGCTGTTCAGAATATCTCATTTGTAAATTAATTATAGCCAAAGATTTTTAAGAAAGTGAGTTTTTTGCTGGACATATGTAAATAAAGACTGCATAGCAGTTAAGGGCACATTAACACCCTCAGCTTCCACACCACTCAATTCAGGATAGATCGATTGCAAGAAACTTCTGTGGCCTTCTTATGAGGAGCAGCTATCCAGGGTGCAAGGGGGCTATCCCCCAATTTCTCTTTCCTCTGGAAAGATTTTTCTCAGCCAGAACCTTTTTTTCTGGGCCATATATTAATTTTGTGTGGTCACTGCTCACAAAGCCACTCACAGGATGGCTAACTTGCCACAGGTCCTCACCTGGAAGCCTTGGAATTGGGGAATATTCCTGAAAATCTGCTGCATGGTCCTGTAGGGGGTTAGGGTCATTGCCTGGAATAGGAGTATGTCTGGCAGATAAAATCACTCAGACTTGCTCTCCCAGATGCTTGGAGGATCCTGGAATGTAGTCTTGCCTGATTATCCGAGACCAAATTGATCCTGTTGTGCAGCCCCCATGCATGCCCCCTGTGCATGTGTGCATGTGCCCTGCATGAGCCCCACCCTCATGCATTCACTCCTCCCCCCACACATGCATGCATGGTCTCTCTGCATGCGCCCCATGCATGCACCTCCCCATGCATGCACAGCAGAGACCTGAACAGTAACCTGCCGGCCGGAGGCATGTGTGGCGAAGCTGAGATGGGGCAACGGCTCGTGTGCCATAGGTTTGCCATCACTGACCTAGATGAAGGGCTACCAGCAATGGATGGACTGCAGCTCACAAGAGCTGGAAACAACATCTTTGAATATCTTCGAAAAACGACTGGCTCATCAGAAGGGCTTTAAACCAAAGTTTAGGGGGGGAGAGGAGAGGGAGGCAATCTTGATGCTCTTTAGAACTTAATTCCAAGCAAAAACCACTAGACAACCAACCACATGAGGAGGAAAGGAGGAAAGAGAAAAAAGAAATAAAAGAAAAACATAATGAAGAAGAGAGTGATGGAGAGGATGGAAACCCCAGTTACAAAGTAGGAGAAATAAGAAATATACTCAAATGCCTCGACGCCACATACACAGCATGTTAAAAACCAGAATGGGACCGTTCTCCTCCTGCCTATTTCTCCCCCAGGGTTTCTCCCCCACTCATCCACCTCTAGCGCTTGGCCTCCACTGTTAGAGACCTGGCTGTAATGGGACTCATTCTCTTCCCAGCCCTTCCTCCTGGGCCTTTGGGAGGGATACTCTTCACCTCGGGATTTGGGGCTCAAGAGAGAGCTCAAGAGCCAGCCAATCGGAGGAAGGGAAGGGAGAAAGAGAGAGGAGTTTGTGTGGAGTTTCCAGTTGCCTCAGGTCCAATCTAGAAAATCTAATCAATCCTTTGCTTTCCCCTGCCCCAAAATGTTGGGGAATAGATAATAAATCTGTTGCATTTAGACTTCAGCAAGATATTCGACAAAATAGACCACACCCCACTTCTTGTAGGTTGAAAAAGCTAGAAAAATGTGAGGTCGACAGCGTCACTTCCAGAGGGATTTGGCAAACCGTACTCAAGGAGCAGGTCCCTAATGGAGGGAAGTAAGCAGTGGGGTACTACAAGGTTCCGTCTTAGGCCCAGGACTCTTCAATATCTTCAGAAATGACTTAGTTGAGGAAATAGAAGGGGAATGCATCAAATTTGCAGATGACACTAAGCTGGCAGGAATAGCCAACACCCCAGAAGACAAGATCGGGATCCAAAGAGGTCTTGACAGACTTGAACAATGGGCTCTATGCAACAATATGAAATGTAGAGAAAAGGAAGGTTTTACACATGTCAGGAAAAAGCAAAGGTACAAGTACAGAGTATGTGAAACCTGGGTTAAAAACAGTCACTGGCAGAGGGATCTTGGAATCCTAGCGGACGATCACTTAAACATGAGCCAGCCGTGTGCGGCATCAGCCAGAAAAGCTAATACAATCCTAGGTTGCATCAATAGAGGGATAGAATCGAAGTCATGGGAAGCATTCGTGTCACTTTATAAAGCCTTATTGCCATGATGGCGAACCTATGGCACGGATGCCACAGATGGCATGCGAAACCATTTCTTAGGGCATGTAAGGCGCTGCCCTGTCAGCTCCAGCGCGCATGTGTGTGCTGGCCAGCTGACTTACGCCTTCTTTTGAGGCCATTTTTCGCCCTCTGGAGGTGGGGAGGGGAGGCTGTTTTCACCCTCCCCAGGCTCCTAGAAAGCCTCTGGTGCCTGGGGAAGGCAAAAAAAGCAAGCCAAAAGCAGGGGGTCGCGCACATAACATTATGGGTGTGGCACACCCATACATAACCCCCCTGCGCTCCCCCCCCTTTTGGCACACAAGGCAAAAAAGGTTAGCCATCACTGCCTTAGTGAGACCACACCTGGAATACTGCATCCAGTTTTTGTCACCACATTACAAGAAAAATGTTAGGACTTTGGGAAAAATGCAAAGAAGAGCAACTAAGGATTAAAAGCTTGGAGACTAAAATATCTTTGGGTTTGGCTAGAAGAGCTAGGAGGGACATGACAGCAGCATTCCAGTATTTGAAAGGCTGCCACAAAGAAGAGGGAGCTCAAGCTATTCCCCAAAGCACCAGAGGGCAGGACAAGAAACAGCGGATGGAAACTAATCAAGGAGAGAAGCAACCTAGGATTAAGGAGAAACTTCCTAACATTGAGGACAATTAACCAGTGGAACAGAAGTTGCCTTCAGAAGTTGTGGGTGCTTCAACCCTGGAGGTTTTTAAGACGAGACTGCCATTGGACAGTGACTTCTGTGAAATGTCACAGGATCTCCTGCTTGAACCAGGGGCTGGACTAGAAGACTTGCAGTGTCTTCCAGCTCTAATCTTGATTGATTGATTGATTCCATCATATTTTCATCCTTATGGAACCTGGTTTGAGAGGGCTTTGAAGTGTTATAGCTGCAAAATAGGGGATTTTCGGTCCAATCCTAGTCTTTGTTGGAATGTTTTTCTCTCGGTTGTGAGAAGAGCTGCCCAACAGGCTACTATGCTTGTGGATCAGCTGCGAGTTTGCTCTGTTCCTCCTGGAGAAGCAAAGACATTCCACTGGGAGAAATTGCTGTGGCTGGGAGTGGGGTGGAAGTGGAGGCTGCCCTTGAAAACCTGGCGAGGGTCCGGTGATCCTACCAACTGGCCAGAGTGGCTCTTAAGCGAGCGGCTTAAGAGTGGCTCTTACCTGCACTTTCCCAGAAAGAGATGATTTCCCCCTTTCTGAAAACCAGGCCTGTGTTTGCTCTCCTGGAACTTCCCGCCCAGATGGTGAGGTCTCCCCCTCTTTATCGGAAATCCAGAACTCTCCGCCAGGGTCCCAAGTGAAATGAGTTGTGCTAAGTATGCAAAAACTCTCCCCCTCCCCACCCAGTTTCTGTTTTTTTTCCTTTTAAGCTGGCAGGTCTTCACACATGTCCAAAGCCATAGTTCACCCTGAGATAGAATAAATTTATTAGCAAGAGGTAATCAGGAAACATATATTTTTACAAAAAATGGAAATGTTCTTTTCCAAATAAGCTGCAGGTTGAAATATTTCAGGTCTTGAAAGACAATTCTCATACCAGAGGGTATTGCTTACAGCAAAAGGTTTCTGAATTCAGTTCCCATAGAGCATGCCTGCTAGTCAAAAATTCACTTGGGTTTATACACTGTACACTGTAAAAAATACATGATAATATTCACAGAATAAGCACTACATTACTATATTCCTGCTAGCTAGTGGTTAGACAGGATTACAGTATATGTAATAAAAACACCTGGCCATTTCCCCCTCTAATTGTACATCATGTTACTAAGACATGTCACGATGTCTACAACAAAGCATACAGACAGAAGCGCCAAAGTGGGGGATGCAGCAGAATTGCTCAAAGGGACCGAGGGCCTCTCCTTTCCAGGGCCTCAGGCAGGAAGTCCAAATGGCCTTTACCCCTCCCCTTCCCCGACACAGCCCAGGCCTGCCATATGAGGCCCAGAGCCCCACGGGGATGTCCCAAGCTCTCTTTGCACAAGCCAACCAGCTCCAGGAACATTGGAGGGGCTCTGTGCCCCCAAAGAGATGTCTTCCCAATATGGATGGGAGGTGTGGATCAGCTGCTCCTTCCAAGCCAACCTGGGGTGCCTTCTGCTGGGCCGGCTGGCCTCCCTGCCTGCCTTGGGTGGTGAAGAGAACCCAGCAATCCTGACAAAATGGACACCATCAAAGCTGCTCTGGAGAAGCTGAAGAACATCCAGAGTAGCTCAGTTGGGGGGCGAGTTTTCCAAACTACAGGAGGGGCCAGAAGCCAAGGAAACTGGGGCTCCAGGGCAAGTGGGGCAACTCGGCGCCCCAGTCCTGAATCCCTCCAGCCCAGGTGCTGCCAAGAGTCAACAAAGGAGAAAATAGGCTTGATCCAAACCAAGCCTGCCTGTTGACAGCGCAAGGATTGAGTAGTGGGGGGAGGGGGAGGAAAGACCGTGGGAGGAAGTCAAGGAGCAGAGAGGAGGGGCAAGTGGGTGCAGCTGCTCTGCTCTTAGGTGGGGAGCTTTGGCTCCATCTTCAGAGAGGCATCATAGAGACCCTCTTCGTCCATCACAAAGGATTGATCCAGAAGGTACTGAGTGACCTGGAAGAGAGAGGAGAGCAGGGGCAGAAGAGGCCGGGGACTCCAGGGAGCATCTGCCCCAGTGCCAGTCAGCGGGGGCAGAGAACAAGGCTGGCCCAAGAGGGTCTCTCCCAGAGCATCTGCCCAAGGTGCCTGTTCAGGAGCTGAGCGGCAGGAAATGGGGGCCTGAGAAAGGGTCCCTTGGGCATGTTGGGGTGGGGGGGACAAGTAGCCCAACTGGGGGGGCAACGTTGTTCACCCCACTCTTTTCAGGACAAAGGCTGAAGGAAGGAAGTTGAGGCTTCATTGGCAGCTGGCTGGGGACTTGTCTGCTGTACGTCACTGAAGGAAGCAAGTGCCTAAAGCAGGACTCTGGAGTTCCCTCTTCCAAGACATGGTCCCCCCGAGAGTTCAGGGAGAGGCTGTGCCCCAGTGACCCCAAGGCCTGCCTCTTTCTTCCCCACCCAGACCCTCTCCTTGAGCAGAGTGCTGAGCAGCCGCAGGCTCCTACCTTGGCCTGGTGCTCGATCTTATAGGCCGTCTGCTGAAACTGCCGGATCTCTCGGATGATGTGGGAGATCTGCAGGGGAGAGGAAAGAAGCCGCTGTGCCCAAAGGTTGCCAAACAGCAGGCGGTGGCCCCAGGGAGAAGGGGAGCATCGGGAACACGCCGGGGGTGTTATGGCAAAGGCAGGCAGGCAGCTGGCTGAGAGGGTGACTCAGGGCCCCTGCCAGGGAGCTCACCATCCTCATTTTGGAGAAGTTCACCAGGCCGTCCTCGGTGTAATTGGGGGTGCCTTCTTCAATGAACGCCAGGTCCGTGAGGTACATGCCCAGGTAAGGGACGCAGGGCGGGTCACAACTGAGAGAGGCAGAAAAGAAAAACTCAGCTGCCAAGGCCAGGGCAACGGAGCTGCTTCCCAACGATCAGCGGCCTCCTGAAAAAGGCTCTCGTGGCTGCCCTTTGCAGGCTAGGTCACTTTCCCCTTTTCTCTGAGTCAGGAGAATTGGCACAGGAAGAGCCCTTGGCCTTACCTCCCTCCGGCACTTTTGGTTACGTCTAAGCTGCAAATGAAGGCAGAGGATTTGCTTGTCTGCAGAATTTTGCTTTAGTCACTGAGACTGAAATAATCTTTAGGAGTTCTGGAAACTTCAGGCAGCTGTCACTCACTTCAGCGCAGGGATGAGGTCGATGCAGCCCCTCCAGCTACCCCCACATCCCTGGCCATCCCCCCCAAAGCCTCTCCAAGCATTGCTGCAAAGAGCCAAAGGCATGCAGGGCTCCCCCACCTTCTGAAGTGGGAAACTCTGAAACTCTCTCGCTTAAAACCCTAACCTAGATTTCACAAGCTTTTGCCCGACAAAGCCTCTCTCCCCAAACTCCCTCTGGAAATGAGGCAAATGAACTTTGGCTCCCACCCAAAGCTATGAGAAATCCCCCTCCCCAATCTCTCCCCTCTCTCCGCTGTTTGGGATGAAGTTGGACTAGCCCAGGTGGCCTGCTCTGCCTCAGCCACAGCAGGAATGGGCCCTGCTCGGCGAGAGGCATCCCAAGGCCTGACGACCCCCCCCCCAACTCCCCCTCCCTGCCAAGGAAGCCCAGCGGGGGACCCGATGGGGCAGGTGGAGGTCCCCTACCTGCCACCCCTCGGCCTCCTGCTGGATACGTGCCCGGCTCTTGCCATGGCACCATCTACCTGGGCAGGGCTGGGTGCAGCCTGCCCCTTTGCTCTCCTCTTCAGGCTGGGCCACGGCCTCCTGCCCTTCAACCCACACGTGGGAGCAGCAGAGGCAACTTACTTCTTCAGAGCTTCCCTCAGGTTTTTAAACCGTCCTTCCGAAGAGACCAGCCGTTGCAGCTTATCGATCACAGCTTTGGTCTGGGAAGAAAGGAGAGCATGCAAAAAAGGGGGAGCAAAGGGGGGGAAGGGAGCCTGGGCCAAAGGGGCTCTCCCAGGAGGACTCAGGGCGCTAGATGGGCATGCCGATGACTCACTGGGGGACTACGCCTTTGAGCCCGTGGGGCCTGATGACCCAACAATATCCGATGCTGCCTAGTATTGATGTGCACTGATGAGGTTACCTAGTCAGGTAAGGAAACGTCTGCAAGCAGCCAACCCAGCTCAGGCAGCACCCAGGACCCACAATCAAAGAATAAGTTCAGGACGTGGAAGGGGGAAAATGCGATGGCCACCAGATCCATTAGAGGTCAAAGAAACAGTCGCCTCCTTTTGGGCAGGGGCTTTGTGGGCAGAGAGCTGCCAAGGGCCCTGCGGGTGGGAGCTTCTCCTGGCACTAGGAGGAGCCGGAAGCAGCTTGGCAAGAACGAGCTTTGCCCGATGAGGCTCCGGTGGTTCTCAGCATTGTTGTCATCAAGAGAAGAAAAAGTGAAACAGGCAGTGAATGGGGAATTCGGCTCCTGGGGGGAGGGGCAAGCTCTCAGGGCCAGTCTTGGAATGGGGGAGAGGGCAGCCCCCATGGGACACGGAAGAGGCAGAGAAACACTCACAGGCCCCAAAGGAAGCCTCTGGGCCTCCTAAGAATCAGCACCACCCAAGGACCATCAGGCACTTGGCGCCAACCAAGAGGGGCAGAAGCCATTGAGCCACACAGATGCTGCTGGCATGAGCCACGCGGGGCTTTCACAACTCTCTGGCCCAGGGCAATGGAAGGAAGGCTGAAGGAAGACGGAGGGCCTTGGCCTGTTTTTCTGGATAGCTGAAGGACTGGAGCCATCCCTGTGTACCCCACTGCTTCCTGCTTGCAACCTCTCTCTTTGGGACCACAATTGTGAAGTCCGGAGGTCACCCCTAAAAACACGTCCAGTGGGCTAAATGGTGCTGCTCTGCCAAGGACACAATAACCCGAAGCTGCCAAGGGTCTCAGAATCCAGCCAGCGAGGCTTCCTGAAGTGTGTAAACACACAAGATTAGGATCTCATTTCCAGGAGAACAGGAGAACGAGTGTGTACAGAAAGGCCCCTGTGGCACAAACCCTTCCCAACACCCTTGTCCCAATTGTGCAGCTTTGGCAGTGGGGCTCCTGGGAAACTCACCGGCTTTGACACCTTCATCCAAGTCTTCTTCAGGCGGAAGATGGCACTGCGGTTGAAGGCCGAGGTGATCTCCAGAACGGCGTTGTAGTTGTGCAGGCACCGGCAAATGTCAGCCACGGCCACCCACTTCTCAATCGTGCTCACCCGGGCAGCCATGTCCTCATTGCGGAGGATCTCGGAGGCGATCAGGTTGCTGATCTGCAGGGGTCATCAGGGAGGGGTGGGTGGACATTATAGCCCCTGGGAAGGTTTGTGTGCTGCCCTGAAAAGGGCCCTTGTCCCCAGAAGGAAAGGGGGAGGCCGAGGTGGAAGGACGCTCAAACATGTGATGGTGGGCAAGGCTGCCCCTCATCTTCCCTACCCACAGCAGAAGGAAGACGGCAGTTCCGGGCACAACCATGCAGCTGCCTGCCACCTGGCCTGCATGGAAATTGCTGAACAACGTATGCCCCGGGCTAGGAAGATCAAAGGAAATGGGGCTTCCTGAGAGAAGGCCCCGTGCATCTGAAGGCGGAGAAGAGCAGTCCATCCCACACGGGCTGTTGCCCAGAAAAGATTGTTCAACACAGACAGAGGAAGAGGTCATGCTGACGAGAGAAAGTGCTGTTGACATGGCCCGATATGGGCGAATGGCATTTGGCTTTAATCCAATCTATGTATACTTTTTACATGCAGCAACCTCCAGTTAGAGAAGGATGGGGAGGGGGGCTGCAGAGCCAGGGCAGAGGGGAGGGGTGCAGCAGGGCAGGGCCAGCGATCCATCTGCTCCAAGGCAGCTTCTGACTCACAGGGAGCAGCGGCCTTGAAGAGGAGCACATCTGTGGGGGCAGGTTGGGTTTTGCATTGGGGGGCACACAAAGAGTCTGAGCAACATTTTCTGAACTTGCCTTCCAGTAGGAGTCCTGTAAACTGCGTTTGACTTGCCTTGCAAAAGGGGCTTAAAATACTTCAAATACACAAACATCTAATTAAAATTTCAATATCAGATTTTTTTTAGAAATGGCAGCTAAATATTGTTATTCTTTGGAGGATCCCCCCCCCCAAAGGAAAGGTTGCTTTTTGTAGCACTGTCCTCTTCAAAGGAAGCAAGAATTCTCCGGCCAGGAAAGGACCAGGCCTTCCAGGCCTCTTCTGCATCCTGCCCACCACAGTGGAGGAGGAACCTTATAAAGAAGGCTGATCAAGAGGAAACCCTGGGCGGATCTGCTGGACAGTTCAACATGGGAGTCCTTTCCACTCTCACTCAAGCAGGCTGGAATACTTTCCCCTGGAAAAGGAGCACAAGGCTACCCATCTGGAGAAGGTGGATCTGGATAAGCAAGAGGGAGAAGACTCCCTGTTGCCGCATATTCTGCAAACGGGCAAAGTCCGGGTCCTGAATCCTGAGCTGCTCCTGCAAAACCCCACGGAGACTTAGACCCACAGCAGTGGCACTCACATCATTGAAGTGCTTGGTGTTCATCAGGATATAGGGTGTTCGCTCATTCTTTTCCACCTTCATCCATCCTTGTCCAAAGAATTCTCTGCAAAGAAGAGGCCTCGGGATGAGCTGAGCCCTCTCCAGAATTTCTCCCTGCCCGACCCACCTTGTCCTGCATAGGAAGTTCTTGAAGAGGAAATGTGTCTCCTCTTAAGGTCTTTGCAAGTGGATGGGGGAGGTAAGCCTACTCCCACAAGCCCCATGGATGCGATGTGGTTGACAGGTGTCTACGACACATTCATCTACATCTTTATTCAGACCCATATTTGCAAAATCATCCACAGGACATGCGCACACGCACGCACACACGCACCCAGCTGAATGCAATTTTGCATCCTTCATCGTGGCTGCACTCCCAAATGCGTGTCAAACAGCTCGCTACTCACTCATAGGGTATCGTCTTGAAGACCAGGTGATCCAATAAGGTGAGCTGCTCAGCTATTTCTAAAGCTGAATGATTTTCAAAGGGTTCTGCTTTCACCCCCATAGCCTGAAACGGGAAAAGAAGGGGCTGCTTGGATGGGGTCCTCAAATGAAGGAGACACCAAAGAACCTGCTCAAATACCCGGGGCCAGAGTGAGCCGGATCCTGACAGACTCAGCCTCTTCCCGTCCTTGGGTAGGGAAGGGGGTCACGGCCAGGCCAGGACTTTGTGGTAGGACACTCCAGTCCACAGGCAGCAATTCCAACCACAATTCTGCATCTCCCAGAACAGCGCAGACCATATATGAGGGAAGCAGCACCCAATAGTTAGAGGAGGCAAGAATGGGGGAATGGATGAAGAGGTGAAAGACTCTTCCCCAGCAGTCTAGAACCTGCCAGACTAGCAGGGACATATGGGCAGGAAGGAGGGGGAGGGAAGGGTCATCTGACCTGCCCCTGACCACTGAGACCCAGGCCCACTCAGGGAACCTTGGAGAGAAAGCCTGGCAGTGAGTTTTGGCTGAGCTAGGCAAAGTGGGGGAGGGAATGCAGGCCCTTCCCTTGCACTTGAGTCCCAGAAGCTGCTGATTCAGAGAAAGGCCTTAGTCCAGCACAAACCCTCCTCCTGCTCCATCAGGCCCAAGCAAGGCAGGGCAAAGTCCCTTCCAGTTCCTCGTCTTCTGAAGAAGGCCGGGAGATCAACGGAACCACTGAGCTCCAGGAAAGAGACCCACCTCGCTTGAGGTTCCTGTTTTCCGTGATGGGACTCGGCTGTCCTAAACAGGACAAATCCAGGCAGTCAGAAAGGTTTAAAACCCTCCTGAGCCTGGATAGATCCTTTTCCCGTTAACTCAACCCATCGATGCAGAGATTTGCCCCCATGGCATTCTTTGGAGGGGGAGGAGGTTAGTCCAAAGAGGCAAATGCCGCTCAGCCCAGGAGAGACGCCAGGCCCTCTTCCTCCAGCCCTTGGCAGGTGGGATCCATGGGGTGGGCAAGAGGAGCATGGCCATCAGTCTCTGCTTCTTATCCTGGCTCACAGGCAGGCATGAAGGAGCCGGTTCTCTCCTGAAGAACATCTCCAACTTAGGCTGCCACAGCCTCATTTGGGGGCCGTGCAGAGCCGTTACGCCCCGTTATGCCCCTTAATCTCCTCAACTCCATCCATCTGTAGGGGTGGATCAAAATAGGTGCCCCATCAAGTTGGGGGTCATAAACAAATGCCCCCCTTGTGGCCCTGAGATGCTCCCCCAAATCACCTCTGTCCCTCCCATGCTGGGGCCAATGCAGGTCACCTGTCTAGTCTAGTGCTTAAGGCGCCAGGCTAAAAAGCGGGAGACCATGAGTTCTAGTCCTGACTTAGGCATCAAGCCAGCAGGGTGACCTAAGCCAATCATTCTCTCTCAGCCCAGCCCACCTCATGGGATTGTTGTTGTGTGGAAAAGAGGATGAAGGTATAGCGCAGGGCTGTGGGCCGGATGCATCACATGCTGCCCATGCCCAGTTTAGAGAAGGGGGGGAAAGTCCCCATATGCCATGTGAGGCAACCATGACAACTTGAGTTTGACACCCCTGGTATAGTGGATACGCCTTGAGTAACTTGCAAAAATAATAAAGGCAGGACATAAACTAAATAAACAAACAAGCAAACAAATAAATAAATAAATAGCCATCTGCTGAAGTTAGGATTACAAACAAGAGCTGCCCAGTTTACCCTGAGTTGAGTTTGAATTCCTGCTCAGATGTGCTTCTGCTCAAATCTGCCCACTTGATTGCTATCACGAAGCAACCTCAAACGGGGGTTCAGGAGGTTGCTGATTGGTCTAACCCAGTGGTGCAATTCAAAATTTTTCCCTATCGATTCTGTGGGCACGGCTTGGTGGGCGTGGCTTGGTGGTCATGTGACTGGGTGGGCGTGGCTTGGTGGTCATGTGACCAACTGGTGGGTTGCACAAAAGACACACACAATGTAAAAGCAGCTGGACTTCACACAAAAAGGCTCCTGCAACAAGCAGGAACCTCACAGACAATCAGGCTGTGAATGTCGCACCGCTGATGGTAGTAAAAAAACGCTTTGAAAAAAGTTTTACAGAAGTTCCAAGATTTCCTGGGCACAGCTGATTATTGCATGGAGGATCATGGGAACTTTTTCTTTTACTTTTTAAAGCATTTTTTTTCTACAGGTTCAGGCAAACGGTAGCATTTCACCCTGGTCTAATCCTAACTCAAAGGGTACCAAGAAGGGAAGGTTGTGCAGATCTCGTCAAACCTCTTGGAGCCCCAGGGCTCCTCAGGCCACACCAAGGCCTCTGGGGCTGACATTCTGACTTCACCTTGGCCTCACATCCTTCCTTCCCTTTTAAGGCTATTAGAAGACAACAATGCCCCAGAAGTCCACAACTCATCAACTTAATGTCAATCTTCACAATTGCATTGTGACACAGGTAATACAGGACTCGTTTTGTGGACTATCGAGCCCAGTGTTGGCTTTAGGAAATGAACCACACTAGCACAGGCGTGTTTGTGACCCACTTGGGGACTCCAGAAGACATTACCATTTGCAGAATCTCTTCCAGGGTGATCTGGTTGTCTCCGGGGTCATCCTGGGTCAGGGTCCTGGCAGGCAAGTAAAGATGGAGAATTGCAGCCGTGAGTTTCCTGTGACAGAAACTGGGAGGCTTCAGCTTTTTTCTGGGGAGGGCTTGGGTGGAAGCCGAGGGTTTCTCTGGCTCTGAGCTTCTCCATCCGGAGCCTCAGGGACAGAGACGCAGGAGTCTGCTCCCTCAAAGCAAAGGGAGACGAAGCCGCCTGGACACCCTCTCCCTGCCATCAGAAAGTCCAATGAAGGGCAGCATTTGGGGCAACCGGCACTCAGGGGCCAGGCTGGGTGACACATCGTCCCCTCCCCTCCTTGCATTAGGACCCCCGTCTTTGGCGAGAGTGAGATGACCACTCGGCCTTTTGTGACCCGCACGACCTGCCTTATGATGTTGCCAGCTGCTTTTCTCTCTTGAGTCAGGAGTTCTGGGTCGTGCATCACTTCCTCCAGAAAGCTGATCACTTTGTACTTCAGCTCCTCCTTGGTTTCAAAGTCCTGCCAAAGGGATATTTGCCACAAGCCCCAGTGAGGCCTGGCCGGTCAGGCGAACCCAGCCCTCTTCAGCCTGGGGGGGGGGCTCTGATCATGAAGGGAGACCATACCTGGGCGTGCTTGGAGACCCAGTGCCTCAGGACATTGAGCACTCGGTTGGTCGCTGCCCTCCTGATCACAAACTCTTTGTCGCTGTTCCTTTGGTCAGAAGGGAAGCCTGCAGGGCCAGAGAGAGAGTCAGCCTGGAAACCCACCTAGGAGTCGGGGTCTAGTCGGGGCCCAGGCAGTATCGGCAAGAGGCCTGCAGACTTGGTAGCCTGCCCTCACCCTGCCCTGGATGATGGCTCCGGCCTTTGCCTGGCCTCCTCCCGCAGGCAGCAAGACTTCCCAGAAGGTTTGTGGGGCCCGAGAAAGGGAGGAAGCACCCGGCCCAGAGGAGCCGTCCTCTTCTCCCACCTGCACTGGCCAAGGACATTCTGCGGTATTTCTCTTTGGTCGGGGTACCCTCGTTGGCTCCGGCGGTAGCAATGGCGAATGCGGAGGCGGCGGAGAGAGCGCTGCTGCGGCTGTTCTCCAACTCTCGGCAAGAAGTCATCACCACCCCATTGTTGTAGGAGAACAAAGGGAACTCTGCACGGGGGGGGGAGGGGGGAAGGAGGCAATTCAGACCCCATCTGGCAAGTCTCTCCAGTGGGCTTCCCTGGGAGGATCAGAAGCCCCCGAGGGCTAACCCTGGCTCTTTGCCCCTCCAGGGGGGGCGGGATCAGCCTCAACCACAGAGGCTCCCTATTAGAACTGCCAGGAGTGAAGATGGCTTCTCTGGCCCCCCGCCCCCCCAGCCAGCTTACCTGAAGAGTTCTTGCCTCTGACCAGTTTAGGAGTTGTTGGAGACTTGGTGGGAGATGCCTCTGGGTCTGCGTCCTCACCCTGGGCCGCCTCAAAGGCAGAATCTTCTCGGGGTGACTCTTCGGAGCCTGGCAGAAGAAGCAGCAACAGCTTTAGACATTTCTCCCAAATGTTCCTGGCGGGCAAGTTGTGGGAGGAGGAAGAAGAAGAAGGAAGAGGTAGAAGAAGGAGGGGGAGGGAGGAGGGAGGAAGAGGAGGGAGGAGGAGAAGGAGGAGAAAGAGGGGGAGGAGGAAGAAGGAAGAGGAGCAGGAGGCAACTTTGAAGGCAAGGTGTCTGAAGATTCCATACTTGTCAGCCTCTCTTTGCTTTCCACAGATCCACCCAGGGATTTGGGATGGAAGCCCTTTGCTTGAGTCTGTCCGATCTCTTCATCCGAAATTGACCCAATGCACGAAGCAGCACCAGGAACCCAAAGCCCTGGGATGCTCAGGCCTGCACTGGAGAAGGTGGACCCAAACCTCTTCCCAGGCTCACCTGTCTCCTGAGACTTGGGGGAGGGAGACACATGATGCTCTCACTGCCACATCTACCCGCCCACCTGGCACCTTTCCACTAAGCCTGAGGTGTGAGAAAAGGGGGCGCTGCACCCCTGGAGTTGCTCTCGGGCTCCTGGACAGTCAGAGGGCAGAAGCTGAGACCGTCCCTTTGGGGCTCCTCCTGACCTCCCAGAAGGTGCTCACCTGTCTTGCTCAGAAGCGCTTCCTCGGCCTTTTCGGTGCTCCCTTCTCCCTCGTCGGAGATCTTATTGGAGTAGCTGCCGGAGACGTAAAGCTTGTTGATGTCCAGGGTGGTTTTGCTGAAGGGCGACATAGCGGAGGAATACATGCTTGCATAACCATTGGAAGAGCAGCTCAAGGCGGCCAGTTCCAGGGCCTTCCCTCCTGTGATGATGGGAATGTTCAAGGACAGCTTCCTCCTCCGGCTTGGTGAGGATGACTTGGTGATGGACAGAGGGGGAGGGGAGGAAAACTTCCGGTTGGCGCGTGGAGACTTGGGGGGCTCTCCGTAGAGGAGTTTGGTGTTCTGGCTGCTGGCAAACAAAAGCTCCAGGGACCTGGCGGAAGACATCCAGGACAAAGCTTTCAGCAGGGCATCTCCTTCCTCCTCTACGTTGCATCCCTTAACGACACGACTGCCTGAATTCCTCAAACATCATCTCCCAAGAGAAGAACCCCAGCCCCAAATCCCATCAGAAGAAAATTCAACTAGTAGGAGTTAGTTCAAAACGGTGAGGTCAAGGGCCCCCTTTCCCCAGGCCTCTCCTTTTACTGTTCATGCAGGTGAATCAACAGAATGGATGGAAAAGATCAGGAGCTGAGGGTCAGCGGTTCATCCCCCCCCCCTCCAAATGGTGAGACTCAATCAGGCCAAGACACACACACTGCAGCACTGACCCTTGGAGGATTCATCAGCCGAGTGCAGGTGGTCCATTTGTTCAGTGACCAGTCAAAGTTATAGAGGAACTGAATGGAGGGATTCACAACCAGTCCCCAAAGTTATGGGCTGCTGCAAAGCACCCTCTGTGGTCACATGATCAAAGTTCAGGCACTTGGCAGTCCACCCGCAATTTAAGGAGCTTCAGCTCCTTCCACCAGCCTCTCCCCCCATCTATGCCCTTTCGGTCCCCTGCACACCACAGTCCCGGATGCCCCAGTTGATGTTTGCCATCTTGGTGCTCCTGCTGCTGACCAAGAAGGCCTGGCGGCTGGAGGAAGCTGAGGCAGCCCCTGCCTTCCTGAAGCTCAGGCTGGGAGGACCAAGGCCAGGAGGCCAAGGAGGGTCCAACACCAGGTAGAATTCGGTTAACAACAAAAACCAGGAGGTCCCAGGATTGCCCCCACTAGACGGTGCTCTGCTTTATGACTGCATTGCTTGGTGATAGAAATTCCAATCCGGTTGTAAGTAGAGAACTACTTGCAGCTTTTATGAGGCAGGCAGGTTCCATGTTTCCCCAAGCCAGAGGGAGCAGCAACGGCCAGCCATGCAATGAAAAGCGTCACAAGCAAATGGGGGCTATAATGCTGGATGCTGCTCAAAAAGTGGGATTGGTCCACCAAGAAGCTCCCAGGCCAAACTCTTAACTCTCCTGCCAAACCGAGTTGGGGGCTTAGGGCTGCTGGGCTGCTGGGCTGCTGCTCTCAGGTTTGGGAGGAATTTTTCAGTCGAAGGTCGTCTCTTGATTTCTGAATATTGTCTTACTTATTCCTTCGTCTTTCTATTAAGCATGCAGGGTGTTGTAAACACAATCAAATCAGTACAACAAAGAAGCGTCTGGAAAGGCCTGGGTGGCCCCAGCTGTATTTCTGCTCACAGGAGGTTTGGGCAAAGTTTTTGGCGAACTCCTGGGCTTGGATGGAAAGAGGCCTTCTAAAGGATGGTCACGGTGAGGCTCCCCCCTGTATCCCTGCCCCATCTGAAGTGGGGGGGACGGACGACTGATGAGACACTTTCAATTGCAGCTCTGTCACAGCAGCCCCCATCCTCAAGGGGAGGAAATCAAGCATCGCTGCTTCCATTTCTCCAATTAACATGAGTTGTTTTTCATCCCTTTTGAGATCCTGTTGGTCTGTTTCATATGGAATTTGACTTCTTTGGGAAGTTATCTTACCCAGCATTTCAGATGGTCTGCCCCAGCTTGAATCACAAGTAGGCAGGAGGCTCCTTGGTAGCTCTCATCCCACTAAAGCAAGACACCCCAATATCCTCTTATAGGTCCCTCAGACCAGAACGAAGCTGATCTCAATCTTTCAATCTCTCCCTCCACACACACCCCAGTCTCTCCCCTCTCCTTCTCTCTGTCTCTCTGTGTCTCTGTCTTTCTCTCTTGCTTTCTGTCTCTCCCCCCCCCCGC
>JAPKID020000584.1:0-17420 GCA_026931265.2 Tropidonophis doriae | reverse complement strand
CTGATGAATTGTTAAATGAATGTGCAGGTAATTAGAGCACAGAGTGTCCCAGGGGTAGGAAAGGCCCTTGGACTTCTAGTGCAGGCCTGAAGCCCACTTGCCCTGGCCCTCCCAAGGCTTTCCCAACATCCCCCAAGAGGTCCTGTGATCCACTTCCAGCCCCTTGGGTCCCTACAGGTTTAGTCCCATTTCCACAGGTCCCCCCACTCCCCGGGTTAGGCCTGATTCCCACACCACCAGACCAAACATCCACCTCTTCATTTACCTTATGAAGAACCTGGAGGCCTTTCAGAGGGTTAGAATGAATGGCTAAATTGTGCAATTGCTTAGCATGATTCCAGTTGTCCCACCTACAAAGTGGTAATTATGTTCAGGTTGCTGTTGTGCAGCCTGACAACAAAGTACTCAATTTTTCTGCCTAAACAAGGCCTGCACAGCACTGTAGAAGCTTTCTGCCATGTTTAAAACTTCTGCAGTGTTGTGCAGACCTTGTTAAGGCAACATATCAAATCAGTTTGTCTGGAGCTGCCGTTTTGTTCCTGCCCACAAGTGGGCAGAATAAAATAGTGACTACTTCTGGGTTGCCACTGCATGGCCCAGGGACATGTGGTTTTCCCTCCATTTCCAACAAAAAGTTTCAAAAAGTAAGTGCAATGGGTGATGGATATATGGGGAGCAGATCCAAGTGCTGGAGTTCCTGGCGGGGTGGGATAGTAGGAGAGAAGGGGGGAGGGGCTTTGCAGCATCCCTGTGGTTGGTCAGAAGGTAGAATGAATACAGAGGTGCTATAGCTGTCATGACTTTGAAACAGAGTTGCATGGGGTGAATGAATTTTGGGGTGTTGGTTGTAACTTTGAAAGTTCATTAAGTGATCTATCATATCTCGAAGACTATGCATCTACTTAAAAAGATACATATAATAGAAAAATACATATGGAGATAGAGGGAGGGAGGGAGGGAGAGAGAGAGAACATGGTTTAAATATTTATGAATTGAATCATGAAACCAGTCATTGCACAGTATTCAAAAACAGTTTATTGTGCAGGTTCTCATTTTATATAAAATATTGGCATAAAAAGTCAGTAAGAAAGATTTTAAACAATAACCACTGTCTAGTTATAGACAGGTTTATTTATTCTGTTATATATTTATCTGAGTATAAATGAGGAAAAGCTGCTAAATCTAGGCCAATATAAATTATATATTCAGGTCTAGTTTCCTATTTTACAATCATGAATTGAAAAGCTTCCTTTTTTGTATGCTAACATATTTTGAAAGCATTTTATATTTTTAATAACAAAGAAATTCAGCAAACAAGGTAACATATACAGGACAGCATTAGTATTTCTAGTGCCATATCCATCACAATGTTTAAGTGTGTAATAACCTGATTTATGTTTCTCTCCGCAATTTTCTTCAAAAATAAAGAGCTGACCTTGTTTTCTAGAAACTCTGCAGTTAGCTCTATTATTCTGAAGAACATTCTTTCTAGTTTCTAGAAACCATTTCCGTTATAATTCTTTAACATGTTGGCAATGTTGTAGGAATCTCCAGCCTCTCTAAACTGTATTTACTCATAACTGTAATGCTATCTCTGCTATTTATGCTTATTATTTTCTATGAATTCAACTAACATAAAATTACAGAAGAGTAGCAACAATATCACACTTATTTAGCCATCAGTAAACTCCCAAGAAACAAAATATTAACTACATTAAAATGTTCTGGATTAGAAGGCACCACAAAACTGAAGGAAACAAACAAGCAGACTTGTAGGAAGCTTTTGAAAAGCTCTTCAACAAGGACAGGAATGGATAACCATCTTTAGGAAAAGACAATCTCCATTCTGGAGATTCAATGTAGTTATGCATAATTCTTTTTGGCAGTAATTGGAGGATTCACCTGAAGTTGTTTTAAATTTTTAGTGACATTTTCCCTGTGGACTTTAATTATAAGAGGCAGTAAAGTATCCGGATTAAAAAGATATATTCAAATCTCTACTTGACAATCAACTTCTTTGGGTAACTTTGGGCAACTGTTTTTCTCCTATCCTACCTCACAAGATTGCTGTTATGGTACAATGAGAAGGAATACATAGATCTCTAAATTACAATGGTTTCTTCAAATACTTTTTTAAGCACATATAACAAGTATTATTCAACACATACAACAAGTATTACCAGTACTTAATAGTATTCCCCCACTCTCTTCTTTTTGGCCTTCTTTGGTGCCTTCAAGTCAGTGGTAGGTTCCTACCGGTTCAGACCGATCTGGCCGAACAGGTAGTGGTTTGGTGGCCTGGGTTGCCGGAACTGGCCGTGACCATGCCCCCGAATTGGTTCTTTGGTGGCGCCATAGGTGCCATCCATAGTCACTGCCATCTTATTTTTTGCTTCTGCGCATGCACAGAACAATTTTTATTGCGCTGTGTATGTGTGCATGCACAGCACGCACAGCACGCACACAAGTGAACTGACAGTAGTGCTTGCCGGAATCCACCCCTGCTTCAAGTCAATCTTGACTCCTGGTAGTTGCCCGGACTACTTCCTGCAATTTTCTTCATAAGGTTTTTAGAAGTGGTTTGCCCTTACTTGGCTCAGGATCACATAAATGGCTTTGTGCCTCAGATGGGATTAGAACTGTTGATCTACTAGTTTGTCACCAGTGCTTTAACCACTACACCCAACTGGCACTCTACATTTTCTGCACTATCATTGTTTAATTTGAATGATTATATTCTTGAGGTTATTGCTACATAGGCTGAGATTTTAAGCCTAAAAATATTAGCTAGATTATTATATGCATATTAAAAATAATGAATCATGGTGAATGAGGGTTCAAAAAAAATCAAATCTACTTGTTCGGATTATTCACTCATGCTGGAAATTATTTTTTTAAAGTTTACAATAGTATTACATTTGCTAAAGTTTAGTACAGTCAGGAAACCATTTGTAATTGATACAATGAAAGCAAACTATGGAATGTGCTGCATTCATTTAACAAAGCTGTCCTGGTCCCAATCATGGGAATCACAGAAGATAGATATATAATCTTCATGTGCCAGGAATTTCTGCTCCAACTATGAATGTTCATTTTAAAAAGCCATTAAGTACTATTCCAATGTTTCTGTGATATTAGGATTAATCAATTTTAGATATTTATTTTTGGATAATATAAAGCAATTATGGTGGCTGGGTTTCTGCAAAACTAGGAAAACAAGGTACCATATTTTTCAGAGTATAAGATGCGTCTTTTTCCCTCAAAAAAGAGGCTGAAAATCTGCAATTCAAGTCTTTGATTCAAATGCTACCAAATCTGGATTTAATGCTGTCTTAGTATCTGGGATCTATTTAATATGACTGTTCTTCCTTAAATTGGTCAATCAAATCTCTTTCATTTCAATCCCCACAGTTACCCTAACCCTACCCCTAACCTGAAATTCAAAAACATGAATGTCAGCTGGGTGACTTTGGGCCATTTTCTCAACCCAATGGAAACAAATGTTAATGAAAATTAGCCTAATTTATGTAAGAAAACTTTCTACAATTCTTCCAGTTAATATTTTTCTATGAAAGCCAAAATGTTTAGTAATTTATTAGGCACTTACTCTGACAGATAAACAGCGACAGTGGTTGCATAGTATGAGGAAGTGGCAAAATAAATACAAATACTATATTATAATAAAACTTAAATAACTACCTGGTTAATCTACCCTACATTTTTAAAAGTAATCCCTGTTTTAGAATGTGCTGTTCTACATCCATTCTTCATCTAAATCATGTGGACTCGAAGGTGTGTCTCATCGTCATGACAGTCGACCTGAATAACATTTTATTTATTACTTGGTTTCCTGTCTTTAGTAGAGAAATCTATGAAGCAAGATTTAGTACTAGGCTACAAGCCAGACAAGCCACAAAAAGTTTTTATACTTTTGCCAAGATTTTGTGCTCTTTGTAAAATGAAAATCGTGACAATTATGTTGATGCTTCTTCTGAGTTAGAAGGGCCTTTAATAGACAAGAACCTATTTTAAGCTTCCAATATGCTGTTTCACATGTTCATTCATTTCTTTTTAAAAGGCAGTTTATGTACCAATTTAAAGACTAACGTTCCCGTCTTAAAACATTTGGAACCAGTCAACCCGCAGCAATTTTCAGGCAGTAATCTTGAAATATCAATTGAATAAGAGAGAAGAATTTGACAGAAGCAGAAATCTACTGGCTTTTGCAAAAAATACTGTTATTGTTTCCATGTCAGTTTCCTGCTTTTGTGCAGTTAGATAGCTTGCCCTTCCAGAGTTTTAATAGTCAGGAGAAAAAATACATAGAAGAAACAAAGTTCATTTAAGAATTAAAAATGTATAATTTTTCTCCATGTGCTAAGCCAAACCAATACTCTTTTAATATTTAATAAAATACAGTTTTACAGTAGCTGCATTCACTCACTATTGTAAACTATATAGTTTGTTTAGTTTAGACTTAGATGAGGTATGAACCTATTCATTCTAGTTTGAAAGTTTATGGGTTACCTGTAGGTATGATCCATACCACTTAATCTAATAGCTTTGTAAATTCCAATACAGGGGGACAGGGGACTGGGCCATGTGTGCGGCAGGCCAGCACGCATGCACCCGCTAGTCCGCCAGTCACACAAGTTGAGCTGCACATTTGCATGCACTTTGGCCTGCCACTTGGCAGCCCTATTCCAAATAGGCCATTGCCCAGTAGTGGGCTGCAGCCTGGGGTTGGGGACCCCTGCCCTATAACATTGACCTAAAACATTAATGGCATATAACTCAGGACTACTTTTTATTGTGACAGCCACAGTAACAGAATCTTGCAAATCTAAATGTGCTTCCCTACTCTCTCAATTCACCTGAACTAAGAAAGAGGTTGCTTGAGGCAAACTCAGATTAGTTTCTTAGAATGGGCTCAAACCCTACTTATCAGTTGCCTTGGTAGCAACAGTTTGTCCTGCCCTTCAAGGCCATTCCCTCTGTCCTCTACTATTTTGAACAATGTTTAAGATTTGAAAAAGTTGGAATTGTGTCACCAGCAAACAAGTTTAATAAAAAAAAATATCCTATTTTTATTTCCTTGTTAGCACAAAATGCTATCTTATTTCTATAACCAACTCAATTAACAGTGGTGATAAACAGGTGCTTTGTGACTCTTAAAAGAACACATTGCTATGAACACATAGCTATTAATTCTTATCTGAGGAAAAGTATGATTACAAATTTGACCTATCAGACAAAAGAAATAATCAACAAATTCAAGTTTCTGTAATGTTTACTTTAATAAGGTCCTTTCAACACAATCAAAAGTACTAAAATTGCATAGCAAAATAATAGAAATCATATATTAATTTTACAATGGTTAATGATATTCAACAATTTTCTAGTGGGAGCTGATATATTTCTTTTGGGGATAAATCCTGATTGGACAGAATGTATAATTTTCCTGTTCATATTAATTTGAAATGATCAGCTAAAACCTTAGTGTATAATTTATATTAAGAAGAGATGTAGGTGTAAAAGATGATGCTTTTGTAAACCTTTATCTGGTTTGAGAATTAAAATTATTTTGAATATTTCCCATGTTGAGGGACAGAATGTCCTAAGTAAGACATCTCATTCTGAAAAAGGGGAATCAAGGTATTTTACATCTTTTAAACCTATTAACCTATTAAAAATATCTGTTAATCTTTTCTATTGTTCAGTTTATAGAGGTATATCAGTATTTTTAAAGGCATTTTTATTAATATTTTAGTAGTAGTAATTATTTAGCCTTTGGAATCTTAAGAGCCCTTAAGAAAAAAATCCTTACCACAATATAAATATACAATATAAATTCTAATAAATCCCAAATGAACTCATCATTAGCTTCCTTTATATTAAGGATACCTATCCATTGCCATTTAATACCTAGAAATACTTGTGAATTTATTTAAATACATAATCACCTAAGCATTCTGAATCCCAGTTCAAGCAAGACTGGTATTTATTATGACTGGCAGGTAATGTTCATTTCCTTCCATAACAAACCAATCTTCATGTTACCTAGTTTCTCCCTGTTCCAGAAACAATGTGGTTGCCCTATGAAAAAATCTACGCCACTCTCCTGAAAAAACTTTCATAAATTAATATCTTCTTCAGGGTATTTCTGTATAACACTCAGATTTTCAGCCTGCAAAAGCTTGGAAAATCTTGCTCATTTCCTCCTTTTTATATCTCAGTCATCAACTATCACTTGGTAGTGATTAAGACAACTTGGGGAGAGGAAATATAAAACCATTCTACCTGAACTAATTGCTAAAGGAAAGTTTATCCCACACAAACATGCCCAACAGCTGCTTGACTCTCTAAGAGCTCTTTCATCTAACTTTTAAAGATTCATTGGCCAAAGTAAGGGGTTCAGCTGAATTTATTCCTAGGTAGACATCTGTAGTTAAATATTACAAATCCTACTTTTATATATTTAAGACACTTTTGCTCATTGTACAAGCAGACAAAACAGGTCCTGTGAAACAGGAAATACTCTGTAACGATATATTACCGTATTTTTAAAAGATGGTAAAATCTGTCTTGAAATAAAAGACCAATAGCCAGTTAACATTAACACAAAGAAATAATTTATTACCTCTCAGGCCTGACCACATTTAAACAATTAGCTTCTTTACAGTGTTAACTTTGATTAGTAATTTAAAAGAAAGTAGCTCATTAAGATCGTAAAATTTATGGATTGGCCTTTTCTTTGGAAATTGATTGTAACATACATTGTTTTTTTTGTGATGGGATAATATAGTTTATAAAGTTAGTGAAAAATACAGAAACCAGCAACATAGTTCTGAATGGAATAAATGGGGGATTATCACTGCAGTAATGTTGAAATGAGTCAAATAAAGACAACTATATAAGTGAGGGTTTTTTTTCCCTTTAAATAAACTTTAATACATAAGCCACATAGTTACTTTGGTGACTTACCTGGTATGTAAGTTGAATAATAAATAAGTAGTCCATTTCTGAGTGGAAATGATACAATGAGCATGAAAGGTTGATTTCAAATCTATTTGTTGCATTTAATACTAAAATATTTGCATGTCGGGAATATGATCCCAACTCCTGGCCATAACCCACTAACGGCTGCAGCCCATTTCAAACCAGGTTGAATAAGTGCTAGGTGAGTGTACTTGCTTGCGTGCATGCCTACCACTCATACAGAACCATCCCCTCCCCCCCCCGCTATCAGAGCTTCATGTGTGAATGCCTGCTGCTCATGCAAATGGAGCTTTGCACTAAGCCCAAGCTTGTGCAAGTAAACCTGTGCATGTATGTAGAGCTATGGGTGCACATATACTTGCCCGCCACTTGCATGGCCCATTTCTGGGCAATCCGTGGCCCAATAGTGAGCCATTGCCCAAAGGTTGAGAACTTCTACCTTATAGGAACTCTTCAACTTATAAACACAACTGAGTCCAAAATTTCAATTGTTAAGCAAGGCAGTTGTCAAGTGAGTCTTGCCCCCATTTAACAGCCTTTTTTTGCCACATTTGTTAAGCAAATCATTGCAGTTATGAAGAGAATTGTGTGATTGTTAAGCAAATCTGGCTTTACCCATTGACTGGTTGTCAAAGTCTGGCTGCTGAGATTACAAATGATGACCACATGACCCCAGGACAGTGCAACTGTCATAAATACATATCAGTTACCAAGTACCTGAATTGTGATCACGTGATTATGGTGATGATACAAAGGTTGTAAATTTAAAAAACAGTCATACTTTTTAAGTCACTTTTCTCAATGCTGTTATAACTTTGAACGGTCACTAAACAAATGTTGGTAAGTAAAGGAGTACATGTACTCAGTCATCCTATGAGAATAGCCATCATGACCAAGCGGCATGTTTCAGGAAAAATAGTTTTTCATTAAATCCCACAGCCTTTTATTCATCACAACTCAAACACAGGAATCCTGTACAAATTTCTGTTTTAGTACAATTCATAGGCCTTCTTTCTAATACTGAGTTCGTCTCAAACATTCATATTAACTTATGTGGACGTTCAAGATTAAACATTTTAATGTTCTTTGAACTGGATAGAAATCAAATTCTTGTCTAATATAATTTGCTGAAACTCTAGGAAACAGGTTTTTCATGATTCAGTAACTCAGAAAACATTCTTCCATCATTTTCTCCTACAAGGATATATTTTAATATAAATGAACCTCATACAAGCTTAATCATGAGTCAGGAAAAAAATTAGTCAAATAAGCTTAGTATTGAATTAAGCAGGATTTCAAATAAGACATTTTTTGAGAATGAGTTTATGTTTTCATTAGTAAGCTGAATCCCATCAAGCTTTTTTGGGGTAAAACAATGTTACTAATAAAAGAAATCTCATTGGGACTGAAGAAAGTACATTCAATTCACATACCTTTCAGAGCAAGCTAAACTTCAACTAACTGGAAGATAGTAATCTTGGAACTAGAAAATATTCACACTGAATAAATCATGGAGAAATAGTTTTTAAAAGAAAAGAAAAAGGGGGGTAGAAATAGAAGTGCTACACAATCGACATTTATTACAAGCATACATCATAAAGGATTACTGTTATTTTTTAGTTTTACTTCTACATCAAATTAAGTCATAATGTTGTTTGCTTTTGAACTGGAGGGAAGTGTGAATACAACTACTTTGCTTGCAAGTCATAGTTTCTTTCTATGGATAAATTTGTGTATTATGCTAAACCCAAAGTATATTATTTCCCTTTGCAATCATCTTCACAAAGGAAGAAACTTATCATACAATGAGACCTACTCCTCTGGAGTCATACTAGTGAATCTAATCTTCAGTGGCACATTCAATAATTAAATCTGCTGTGAGGAAACCTTTGTATGTACAGCTGTATACACAAAGGCATTCATGTGAGCTCAAACTTGTGTTGTGAATTGAGTTTTCCCTCTCCAGTTACTACTACATTATGCCTAGCATAATTGGGGATTTATGTGATTTAAACTTTGATGTCATTAGTAATTCATGTTGTTTTTATAAATATATGCATACTTTTCATATGATTCATTATTATTCATGAATAGTAAATTCATGATTACTGTAGTAAATTCAGTTTTGATTACTGAGATAGGCAATCAAAATGTTTTTAAGAATCAGACTATGCTAACATATTACAATATTGCTAACTAATAATACCAATAGTATTTTATGTTTTAAAATATAATAGTATTCAATGTCCCTTACAGTAACCCATTTCCCCTTCTCCTTAATTTTTATGTGTAGTTCTGACCTAAACAGTTTCAAAGTCACACATATATGGTATAAACTGCAACATTTCTACATACATATAAACAGAAAAGTGCTTTAAGATCCCAAAGAACTTTAGATATACAAAAACATATATTGTATAATGTGGAATTTGTAATTTACTGTCACATACATATGGGCATTTACACAGTAATCTGGACTATGTTAAATTTTTAGCATTAGAAAGTTCATAAAGTCATATTACAAAACAGCTAGCTCTTCTATGATTTTAAAAGCACCTAACATTACAAGAAACATATCTATAAATTTAGAGAAATATTTTCATGATATGTCATAAATATTAATTGGCAGTTCCTGTTAGTGACTTCAAATGTTTATTGTTTTATTGAAAATGTGTTCCAGATTGTGGTGTTAATTATTTGGTTTCTAATTTTTCTCTGTCTTTATCATAAACAACAGACGTTTTTAATGTTTAAATATAATTTTGGAAGTTCCACTTGTGCAGTTTGTCAAAATACAGACAACAGAAGTATTGTGATATGAAAAAGGAAGTAAAAAATTAATATCTAAATTAATTATATTAGATTTTGTTTTTCTGTCTAAATCGCTAGATAGTTTAAATACATACAAAATTAATCTGGGGCAATTATCTCTATCTAAAATTAATTGGAATAAATCTGTAACTGTGCCATTGCGAGAGCTATTCTGAAACCAAACTCAGGGAAGAAAGTTTGGCATAGCTCAGGGAACTTAAAAATTCGTTTTAAAGAACTTAAGTAACAGATAGAAAGAAGTTTACATCCTCTTTTGGCTAAGGTTAGGATGCTATAAACAGTTTGCTCTTTACAAATCTGCTATTATTAAAGGAAAATAAATCATAGAAATTATTTTAGCTATTTCCTACTTTCCCACAGCTCAGCATGAATTAAAATGTCATGCCCCTTTTCCAAACAATCAAGTAGAATGAGCGCTTGAGATACAGGCCACATCTAATTTGTCCTGACAATTAGAGTGCCAGAGCAGGGCTTTTCAAATGTAGAACTTCTTTGTAAAAAAAAAAAAAATTCTTGAAATTCCTGATCAAGAGGCAAAGCTCTAGTCTAGTGTGTAAAAATGGCAATGAAATGAAGTGTTTTCTGTAATTTGTTTGTGTGAATGAACCTATTAAAGTTGTTGTAGTTATGGTTCATCACAGTATTTTGGTATTTGGTATTTTTATCCATCTCTAGAGTCTTTTCCAAGATGTTGTTGTTTGACGGTGTGAAAGGCATTGTCAGCAGAATGTCAGCAGAATGGTCCAAACAAAATTCTTTTTGCAATTGACCAATGGTGATTTTGCCAATGTCAATGGTGTTCAAATGGTGCTCCAGTTGTTTTGGGATTGTACCCAAAACTTTTGTTTATAGAACCACATCAAGTTATTGAAGAAGCTAAATTTTGTGGATCAGGTTGGAAAAATTATGAATTCTATGCTAAAGAGTAAACTTTTGTATCGTTATAATACAGGAAAAGTAACCATGTTGTCTAACAAGCACAATCACTGTCCTCTAGTGGGATACCATATGGATTTGAGGATTGCTAAATATGAAAGGGCATATGGGTAAAAGTTAGAGAAATAAATTTCCCTTTAAAAAAACCCTGTCATTTAGATACCGAAAAAAAGCAAAGTTGATGTAATTGCTTTCTACTTGTATCTTAAATATTGCACAACTATTTAGTTTACTGTGAATGAGTAAAAGTTTCTGGATAGAAGATGCATTATTCTGAATCAGATCACAGGTCCATCAATGTCAGCAGAGCAATCCCTTTCTAAGATTATAAGCAGAAATTTTCCAGCACTGCTTGAATTTACAACTGACTGCAATAAAGTGAAATTTTGTCATATAGATTTAGATTTAAGAATAGCAAATGGTTACTATTAATTATAAATTCGCCGATGGCGATAAAACAACTGTCTTATTCAGTTGCATGTACATATAGATGTTCTCACTCAAATATATGCTTCTTTCCTTGAAGCAATATTATTTAGTTTGTCATTTGCATGAATAATTAAAACATCATGTCTAGTATTTAAATTATTTGCCGATGCCTTTAAAATTGCAGCTGGTAAATATGTATTCTTAGTGCTTGCTTCTAGAAATTAACATTATTATTTTTTTTTGCAAAAGAGATCCTATACTTGACTTGTCAAATCAGAATTTATTCTTAATTGCATTAATTGTGTTAAACATATCAATGTTCTAAAAGGCTCTGTGAACCTTTGGACTTTTCCATTTGTCTTATGTTGCCTGTTCGTTTGCTAATTGCCAGATGGACTGGTATTAAACCTCAATCCTTCTTTCCCAAGTGGCTTATCTCTCTCCACACCAGGCCCTTTTCATGCAGCATTTCATAAGATATCATTCTAAAGCATGTCTACAAAGAACCCCATGGAACACACACAGTCTAATGACAAGAACAGATTGAAAATATCTCTACTTTTCAGTAGGTTGTAAAAATATGCTAGATTAGTAATAGTCAGGATAAGAATAATAAACTAAATAAATACTTGGAACCTATGACTGAGAATTATCAGCTACAGCTTTCAATACTGAGATTTCGTCACTTTAATACCTACACAGAAATGTCATAGACTACTCAACATTTTACATGAAGGAATAATGCTAGGCTACACCTTTGTTTAAAATTTAATATTAAAATAGTTCTATAATATCATGACATGCAGTGGCTCAGTGGCTAAAACGCTGAGCTTGTTGATCAGAAAGGTTGGCAGTTCAGCAGTTCAAATCCCTAGTGCTGTGTAACAGAGTGAGCTCCCATTACTTGTCCCAGCTTCTGCCAACCTAGCAGTTTGAAAGCGCGTAAAAATGCAAATAAAAAAATAGGGACCACTTTGGTGGGTAGGTAACAGTGTTCTGTGCGCCTTCAGCATTTAGTCATGCCGGCCACATGACCACTGAGATGTCTTCGGACAGGGCTGGCTCTTTGGCTTTGAAATGGAGATAAACACCGCCTCCTAGAGTTGGGAACGACTAGCACATATGTGCGAGGGGAACCTTTATCTTTACCTTTATGATAACATATTTTTTTATTCACACAAATATTTACACCTGGTGTCAATCGTTTACAAGTCCTATGGAAGGAAGAAAAATGAAAAATCTATCACTGATGTATCTGTCAGGTTAAAAAAGAAAGTTTGTAAAATGTTTTCCAGACAGTATACTTGGATATTAACCTATTATGAAAGACTAAGAATAATATTTTGTATGATTTATACAGTAATTTAATGTGAAATCAACTTAGCAAAGAAGATGAAGCATACAATATATTTAAACCCAATTTTAAACTTTTAAACCCAAGTTAAAAAGCATGAGAGGGTTGGAACGTTTGTTTGTAACCTTTATCATAACATGGTGGAGGGAAGAAATCACAATTGGAAGGATACTTGTTTCAGTCTAAACTTTCCCTGATTAGCATAATTTTAACAAAACCTGCCTGACAGGTTATGTTATACAAGTGCTAATTAGTCCAAAACGAGTATCTGGGGAAAGTGGGTGGAAGCTGGTTCTATTATAAGCAAAGCTATTGCTCTAGCTACTTTTCCCCCCACATCACATCTGTCATCTGTTTCTCAAGCCCATTATTACTCTATTGTTCATATGATTATTTGATATAAGTCTTTCCTCACTGCTTAAATTAAATACAATAATAACCACTGCTTATAGGAAAAAGAATTAATATGAAGGATATACTTTACAGTATCATTAAAATTGTGTTGGTGTGCAGAACTTCCAATTAGCCATAATTACTCTATAAGAGAGGAACCATTGTGACAGAAATGATACTTGAATGCAGGAATCAGGCTGCTAAAATCTCTCTGGAGTTAAAGAGAGACCATCAGTCTACTTACTTGTACACCATATACATACCTTCGTTTTTGCAACTAGAGGGCAGAAGCTGCATTTTTGTGTCAGTTTGCAATTGGCTGGAAGTCATGGGATTCTGCCCTGCTTATATGCAAGGAACCAAGAATAACCCAATGAATTGCTCGGAGAAATTGCTTTGTTTTTGTTTCTCCCACACAAAGGAATCTCTCCTGTCGAAAGTATATACTGCAGAACTATCAGATATATTCTATTAAATTTTAGGAAGAATCCGTCCTGGGCCTCTTTCTGCATGCCAAGGACTCAAGCCTGATTTGTCTCTTAGCTCCTTGTGAAAGATCCCCTCCATCCTGCAACAACAACAGATTCCACCACATTACAAACGCTAATGTCATCTATATGGACTATGTTCGACTGGAATAATCTCTTAACTACTTTGGGCTTTATATTTGACCAGCTGATAACCTGGCATTGCCTGAGTATTTATTTATCCCAATCCTGTATTAGACAGGAATGGCGATGTGAAGTGGCAATGTAAGTGCAGAATAGGCTGTTCTCCCCCCTTTTATTAACGTCACCTCAATTTCTGAAGAGGCAATGGCAACAGCAACTTCTCCCTGAGCCCTGATTTCGGCAAAAATTAAATTAGTTAAAAATGTTTTCCCTGTGCGTAATTTCTAATGTTGGATTTTTCCCCTTACCAGAGGGAGCCCCTTTGTGGAGTATTGTGAAACCATTACCATGGCAACTCCACTGTGCTGTACAGTAGAAGCCATTTTAAGGCACAACAGACATCTTAACAGAACATCCCCCCCCAAGGGGTGTTGGGGTGTCTTATCCCCACAGTATTTTTTTCCAGAGAGTAAGTCATCTGTGTACCAAGTTGAAATTGCTTGAGGCATTCCAGAGTTATGCTGGAACACAGACACACACACACACACAGACACACACACACACAGACACACAGACACACAGACAGACAGACAGACAGACAGACAGACAGATGTACATACATACACACACATACATACATACATACATACATACATACATACATACATACGTACAGTTTAAGAACCTTTAAACTGGCAAGTTTTAATGAAATCACTGATACTTTTCTTTCAATTCTTAAAAAGGTTTAAATATAAGTTTTATAAGATTTGTGCTTTTTATTACAAATTAATACAATTAAAATTACAACAAAAGAATGACTTTTGTTGACTTTAGAAAGTTTTAAACAGATAAAGGACTCAGATGGATTTGATTTAAGATTTAACATTGATTCCTCTTTCCCAAGGGATTCTTTGCTTACATTTTGAAACTGATAACAAGACTTTGAAGATTACACACTAGAGGGCACCAGATGGCAACCTTAAAAGAAACATTTGATCCTCTGTAAAGTATGGTGACAGGAGGTTTTGAACTATTTAACTCTTTTGTACATTGGTTCTTTGAAACTGTTATACAGGTGAAATTAAAAATTAGAGCTAACAAAAAGGATATTAAAATAAGGGATTTACAAATAAAAGACTATGACTTACAATTGATAGAGAAATTTAAAAAAAATAGTCAAACTAGCAATATGGAATATTTCCTTATCCTGAATTTGGAAGAGGGATTTGCTGGAGTTGCTACATTGGAAGTACAAAAGGAGCTTCATAAAGATTGAAATAAGAACTTCGTGAGAAGAGGAGAGTATGAGAAGTCAGATATTAGAACTTTCTCTGAAGAAAGAAAGATTGTGTGAAGAAAAAAAGAAAGAATGCAGAATTAGTTATTCAATCAAGATTTAAAAATGGGTTGTTATTTTGGGAAATGTTTAGCAGTTGCTTGATTAGAAGTGATGATAGTATTTATTTCTATTAATATTTAATTCTTTTTTGAGTGGGACTAAACTTTGATTATTTGAATAGAGAAAAATAGGGATTTATTTAAAAGGATCATAAGGATTTATATTGAGTAATAGATATAATCTGTAATATTTTGGGCTTCTCCTAGTTCATAAAGTTCTAGGCATGGGTTTATATAAATTGGGATGACATATAGAATGAAGAAAAGCTTGCTTATAATTTAAGAAATAGTGATAAATTGTAAAAGTTGCTGAGGCCGAAGCGGGAGCTTTCTTTTTGTCTTTTTTTTTTCTGCACCCCCTTTTAATTTTTTTAAATATATTTTTTATTCTGTAGTTGTACAAGTTTTGCTTGTATTCTTTAATTTCAAATAACACTATTTGGCAAAAAAAAAAAGTGTTGCTGACAATGGTATTCAAATCATTTGAAAATAAGAGCTGTGTTTTGTTTTTGTGTTAAATTCTATGACTGAGGCAATTTTAATTCTAAAGTGGTGCCACCGAATAAGTGTAATCCAATTAAATGTAGTCATACTGTAGTGCTTCTGTACAGATCAGTCTCACGAGGCACAAATAAACGGCCTCCCAATATGAGTGTTTAAAGTGGTAATGCAAGAAAGCAAACACTTCTGCATCTTTCCTCACTCTCTCCTTTGGTGGTTCCTGTGCTTTGAATCACAAGGCATTCACATGTTAGAGAGAGAAATGTCTGCATGACACCATGAAATATCTGCATTGTTCTTCCATTCTTGGTACATCTCCAGCTGCACCTGCCTTCATACAGTATTCATTGGTGTGCTCATCTTTAACAGGTGGAGCAGCAAAAACAAGACTCAGTTGAGCCACTCCTCCACAAACTGGCAATCTGCCATGCTTAACTAGAACAAGCTTAATGGATGCGTTTTACAGTGTTCATTAATTGTTTACAGTACAATTTTTTAATCAAATTAATTCTGTATGGGTTTTAGTGAATTTTGTGTGCAACATTCATTCAAGTCTGAAAACCATTCTCATAAAAAATACACCATCAAACTAAGCAAACGAAAAAATACAGAATATGAAGAATAAAGACTGTCAAAACATTGCATGAATCTCCAAGATGGTACAATGTAAATATGCTGGTTTTCTAGATTAGCGAGTTTTCTAGATTAGCGATCCTACTTTCCATAAAACGGCATGAATATGCTTGAAGTAAAATTTGGCATACTCTTTGATCAAAATGTGCCAAAGCTAACCACCACTATCCTTACCATTGGCAGGAAAATGACACAGGTACTGTAAGCTAAGGCAGGTAGGGTATGCCTGCAGGAGATCACAGTACTGTCTTAGGCTTTGGGCCAGCCTCTTTCTCTCAGCCCACCATATCTTACTGCTGTTATGAAAATAGGAGAAGGGAACATTTTAAATGTCAACTTGAATTGTACAAATAAATATGGAATGTATATCAAATAAATAAATGAATACTATATTACTGTGTGGATGCTTCAATTCACCCAAACTGTTATTCTGTCAGATAATTTGAATGGATTCGGGAAATTAGAAGACAGTACAGAGAAAATGACTGGGCCATCTGGGATGTAAAGAGATGCATACATGCAGATAGAAAAGTAATGAATAACATGCCATTGATAAAGATTAATGAATATTTGTTAAAAGACAAAGCAGCTGTATAAAATAAAATATTTTTGCCCACAGTTCGCATGGAAATGAAGATTGTTCATGTCTGGAGAAACATATAAGTAAGTTCAATGGGATGGAATGAGTGGTGAATACAAAAGCGGTGGCTGGTTCAAAAAGTTGTGCTGAGTTGACTAGGTCTTTTGGAAATAATGACTGAGGATCACACTTGATCCTCAATCTCAAAATAAATGAAGGAAGAGTGAATGGGCAAGAGGAAGCTGAAGAATCCAGTCATTGCTGGAGTTGTTGGGATCAAGGTGAGAATTTTAAATAACAAATGACAATATACAGGAATAATAGAAGAGTACCATTTGCCAAGGCAGAAATGTATGGCATGGATGAGACTAACGTAAAATTTTTTAACTAAATTTCCTTTTCTTTTTGTTTTTTGGAAGCACTGACTTCGACAAAATTTAAGACTAACTTTAGTCAATTGCATCCAACGATTGTACTACACATGATTACATCTGAATATTCATTTTCAATATTATTAAATTTATTTCCCTGCTGATTCCCAGAGACTCTGGATGGTTTACCATATACTTTAAATATAGGTGACATTTCTACAACTACACAGATAGTTACAAAACTACATGCAACGTCTTCTTTATTATTGGTTGATACACTTGGCAGCTGAGTCTTGCAATACATAAAAAGTCAGTAACTGAAGGATCTATTCTAAGGTGATAGCAAATTTTAAAACAGGAGGAACAGGAGGAACAATGAGAAC